>PVJO010002366.1:0-145640 GCA_004026905.1 Hystrix cristata | reverse complement strand
AAAAAAAATAAAGTATCTGGATTTTATTCTGAGGCCCTACAGCAAATGAGGAAACATGCATTCTAATAAAACTACTAAATGTAAGGTAAAACAGAGTTTGTGGCACTGTAACAGCCTAATCCTTACCCTACCCTGGTTCAGGCTGATGGAAGAATTAATGTGGGCAGATAGGACCTCCAGTATGGGGCTCTGTCTCTCCTGGCCAGCAGTTAAGGTATGCAGTATTTTTCTGAGATGGAAAGGAATCTATCATTTATCATGCCTTCAACTCTGACTTATAGAGGCTAAACTTCCTGAGATGCTTGTCTGATAGGTCAGTTCTTCGTGCCTCCACCCAGCCCTGACTCATGGCAAAGAAGCTGTAGTTCAGGGCAGTAGCATATTACAAGTCTGCAATCCAATCACTCATACTGCATCTTTTGCACAGGGCAGAACATCTGCATCAGGAAATGTTGATTAAGGGCTATCATCATTGCACAGCATTTAGAATATTCCTCAGATATTTTTGTTCAGAGACAATGTAGTCCGTAAGAACAGTTTGCTCCAAAATGTGGGAAATGTCAAACTAAAGAACTCTTTAAAACAAAGGAGACTTTGGTGGTAGGTTAATAATCAAGAATAAGAAACTAAACGAACTAGTTTATCAGAAAGATCCTGGAAACACATGACTAGAAAGAGTCCTCCCAGGTCAGAACAAATGGGAAGTCTGGACTAAAAAACTATCCCTGCTTGAATTTCACTGGATCAGTTGGTGAAGTAACTTTGTACCAGGATATTATTTAAAACAGTAGTGGCAGTTGGCTGAAAATTAGTGAGGTGCGAAAGAGAGAAAAAAGGCAAATAGCTGAACAGAAAGATCAGGGAAAGAAAAGACATAGGAGAGAGCACTGGTAAAATAAAAATATTCATACTGAAGTGATAATGTTCATGCCTAGGCTGAGCCCTCTGAGAATTCACATCAGAGACTTCACCCTGGGTAGAGGTAAACTTTACAGAATTTAGCGTAGTGAGTTCAGTAAACAAATAAACTAGCAAGCAACAACAACAAAAAAAAAAGAAAAAAGAACTAAAGAGGAATCAGTATCCAGTGTTGCTACAGTATCTAGTTTTTGTTTTTTGTTGTTTTTTTTTTTAAGTTGTAAGATACATAAAGAGAGGGGTTGGAGATTTAGCTCAGTGGCCCAAAAGAAGACTGTGAGTCATATACAAGAAATTAAGCAAGAGAAACTGTGTTAGGTTCTAAATATTAAATTTAATAAATAGATTTCAGATCAACCTTTGTTCAAAAAAGAGAACTACAGGAAACCATGAGTTAAAAAATAGGGCTATGTTGACTGTGTGTCATCATACTAATAGTTACTGTTCCCCATAGGAACAGAATCAGGAGATACATAGATGTAGAAGAGAAGATTTATTTTGAGAATTGGCTCATGTAATAATGGAGGCCAAGAAATTTTGTGCTATATATTTGCAAGCTGGAAACCAGGAAGGCCAATGGTATAAATCAACCTGACTCCAAAGAACAGAGAAGCAGGGAGCTGATGGTGTAACTCCCACTTTGAAACCAAATGCTTGAGAACTGGGGGCCTGCTGATATAATTCCCATGGTCAGATCCCTGGAGAATTAGGACTTCCACAAAGTGTTACCAGCTTTGGGGATAAATTTCTCCTGGGTTCTTGGTGTCTTCAAGAAAGAATTGGATAAACCTGCAGAAGAGGTAGCGAGGATGTACATTTATTGAAGGAGGAAAAGAAATATGCTCTGCAGAGTGAGAGCAAGCTGGTGAAATGCTCACCTCAGCCATGAGGTTAATGATGGGCCTCCTTTGTGTCTCTTTAGATTGGTTCTTTCCCATATAGACAAGGCATTTGAGACAGTTGTCCTAGCAGAAACTCACTTGGCTTCACATCAGATCTAAGCTGTCCAATCAAAGGTCCTCTTGGTTTTCTGCCAAATGTAAATGAAGAAGTGAAGATAGCACTTTCTGATTGGTTTCCTGTACAGAGCTAGGACATTCTGTATTCTGTGTTCTGGGCATGTATTCTGGGTCTCTGTGATTAACAGGTCACACCTACTTTTTCAACCAGTTTGCTCCACTATAATTTCCTACCTCAAAACAACAGAAGTCGGAGTTCCTTAGCAGAGAAAGAGAAAGGAGAGGGGAGCCAGTGCTGACTTTCTGTTCTGTTTGGGCCTCAACAGACTGAATGATGCCTGCTCCCATCAGTGAGAATCTACTGATTCAAATGGTAATCTCTACCAGAAAGTCTTAGAGACACACTCAGAAGCAGTGTTTTAATAGCTGTCTCAGCATTTTAAGTTGATGTATAATTTTAACTTCAACAAACAGAGAATATTAAAAGGAGATGGATTTTTTTCTTTTTTAATTAAAAGCTCCAAATCCAGTTCTGGAGATGAAATTACAATGACTGAAGTAGAACAAAAGTTACAGGGGCTCAACAACAGATTTGAGTTGGCAGAAGAAAAAAAAATGAGCAGACTTGAAGATAGAACAATAGAAATTGTTCAAGCCAAAGAACAGAGAGAAAAGAGAACAAGGGAAGCTGAACGGAACCTCAGAAATGTGGAACACCATTAAAGCCAACAACATTTGCATAATGAGAGTACAAAAAAATAACAGAAAAGTAAGACATCAAAGCTGAAACTTTACAAATTTTATTGTGAACATGAATTTATACATCCAAGAAGCACAGTCAGCTCCTGATATGATAAACTCAGAGAGATCCAACTCATATACCATCATAAAAGAACTGAAAGACATAAAGAAAATTTTGAGAATGAAAGAGAAAAATTACTCCTCATGTACAAGTGAACCCCAATAAAATTAACATGAGTTGTCAATAAATGGAGCTATTGTAGAATGACATCTGCAAAGTATTGAAAGAAAAACAATTGTCAAGCATCCAAAATCTTGTATCCATAAAAACTATTTTTTGAAAATGAAGATAAAATAAAGATGTTCTTAAATAAACAAAACTGAGAGAATTTAAAATTCTGTTTTTGGGGGCTGGGGATTTAGCTCAGTGGTAGAGTGCTTGCCTAGCAAGTACAAGACCCTGAGTTCGATCCCCAGAGGAAAAAAAATTTCTGTTTTCTTAAATAAACTTATATTTTTTGTGCATGTAGAGAAATACACAAGTTATTAAGTATAAAGCTTGATGGATTCTTATAACCACACTTACATACCTAACACTCAAGTCTCCCTGTATCCCGTCTTAGTCACTACAATCTTCCTTCCTCCCCAAAGTAATAACTGTCCTTGTTTCTCCCACCATCAATTGTCTTTACTTATTGCGAACTTTGCATCAAGGCAATTGTTTGTGTATTTTTTGTTTCAATAAATGTACAGCAATTTATTGGCCTACTTTTTTGTTTAAAGACATCTGGGTTGTTTCCAGTGAGAGGCTTTTGTGAATAAGTTTTTGATAAACAGCCTTGTACTTATTTCTTGATGCACGTATATGCACATTCCCATTAGACATCCACTCAATGGTTCAAATAGATATGGCCTAGAGAGGCTGAGTCAGAGAGTATGCAAATGAATTCTGAATTCTAGATTCTTCAGTTTTCCCAAGTGGATATACCAGTTTATATACTCCCTTCAGCATTTTGTGACAATTGCAGTTTGCTTTACATTCTCACTAACAATATTGTCAAGCTTTATTCTAGTCATTTTAGAAAGAAAATAA
Source organism: Hystrix cristata (assembly GCA_004026905.1). Classification (NCBI taxonomy): domain Eukaryota; kingdom Metazoa; phylum Chordata; class Mammalia; order Rodentia; family Hystricidae; genus Hystrix; species Hystrix cristata. The sequence continues at coordinate 141,929 of PVJO010002366.1, read as the reverse complement.
TGATACCTGAATATGGTTTTAATTTTATCCAAGATAGCTAATGTTGTTGAGCATCTTTGCATATCCTTCTTGGCCATTTGGATCTCCTCTTTTGTGAAGTACCTGTTTAAGTCTTTTCCACTCCTCAAAGATTAGATTAACTGTTGTTTTATTTATTACTAGATATGCCTTATCTACACTGGTTATGAATCCTTTGATACACCTGTTACACCTTTTTTCTCCCGTTCTGTTGCTTTCCTTTTTTCTCTTCAAAAGTTTCATTGCTGAATGCAAGTTCCTAATTTGAATAGGTTACCTGTTAATCTTTCAGTCACAGTTAATGAGTAAATATAGTGATTAAACGAATGATCCTGTAGGAGTTTAATGTCTAATGCAAGAGGAAATTATATTTCATTACAAAATATAAGTTGCATATAAAATTTATGTATAAAGTTTTTAGAGTACAGAGGAAGTTCTGACTGTAGGGCCAAGGAATTCTTCATAGGGAGTATAATGGGGAGGACACCTAAAAAAAAAGAAACGTGACCAAAAACACTAACATGGTGGTTTTTAGAAGTACACTTTGGCTATAGACAGGGTTTATTAAGATAATCATAGGAGACAAGCTGGAAACTTAGGCTGGAATCAATTATAGAGGATGTGTATGTCTTAGTCACAAGAGAAATTTCTAAAGATTTGAAGCAAACGAAAAACATTTTCATATTTATTTTAGAGGGTTGACTGTTCTCATCAAAATGGATTGGAAGGAGGCATACAGGCAGACAACTTGGCTGTTCTATCTGAATGATAATAAAGATAATAAGCTTATGTCAGATAATAAGAACTTAACTTTGGTGAATAACAAAATCCACTGTTGTCATTGTGAAGATTAAATATTTGTACTCGACATGATACTTTACATAGTAAGTGCACAGTAAATGACAAATGATCAGAATGTAATGTGATCCAATTAGACTTGAGATGTGAGGGATAGAAACAAAGATCAATTCAAGTTTTTTTTATCTTAGACAACATCATGAAAGGTAGCCCCAGTCTCTGAACTAAGGAATCAAAAAGAAATAGCATATTTTGAGGAAAATACTGAGTGTTTGGGGTGTTTCAGGAGTACAGGTAAAAACATACCTATTTCTGGTTTGTTTGTTGGAAATAATTTTCATCTATCTCATTGTATTTTCTGGTACTATTCACTTAATTGGGAGCCCTCTTTTCTCAGAATAAGACAATCCCAGAGCACCAATGGGAAAAATGCAACACTTTCAAGTATAAACAGCATCAAATAGCTCCAGGTTTTTCTCTCTACTGTACTTTTTATCTTCTATCCCCCTCACATTTTTAAAACAAAACTTAGCATACCATTGTATAATGTGGAGTGGGTGAATTTTCTTCTCAACATCAGAACATTCTGATCTGGTAAATAGAAAAGTTCTTGGCTCTATTTGAAAAGATAAATCTATCTGTCTTTCTGTCATTTTTTTGCTATATAGAGATAGATCGATGATGTATTGTTTCTCTTACTAGTTATTACATATCCTTATATGAAAATCTTCAGGCATAAAACTTCATCAAACCTTGTATGTTCCACATAAGGCTAATAATAAATGAACTGAATTTCAGATGTTTATTGTTAAGAAATTATTAAATAGAATTAAATAAATTACATAATATATGTTATCAATGCCCAATTATTTGTTTAACTGTATGCAGCCTGAATTTAAATGTCCAAGGGAAAAGCCACGTTATATATGAAGCTTTTTTCAGAGGTATGTCATTAACCTTTGAGAAAAAAATGTTCTAACAATGACAGAAATTCTTCTGTTCCCTACTAATTATATGATTTCAATATAAAAATTAATTCTTATACCAAATTTTGGTGCATATAAAAGTCAGTAATAAATAACATGGTTTCCCCAAGTATCTTTAGTTCCTTAATAGTTTGGTAATGTTTGTATATCTGCACATAGAAACAAGTATTTCTTTTTTTTTTTTTAATTTCCTCTTATGGAACCAGAATTATAGTAGGTTTTTTAAAGTACCAAATACTAATTGTAAATATTAATGGAGTTTTAGTGTAATATTTCAGTAAATGCATGTGTAACATACACTGATAATATCCAGCTTCCCTTTATCCAGCCTGACTTCTCTAGCCCTCCAGCCTCTAGCAGTAATTACTCTACATTCAGATCAAGGTTTGTTTTTTTTGTTTTTTTTATTTTGTTTATTTGTTTTGGGTTGTTTTCCACATATGAGAGAGAACATGTGGCACTTTGCCTTCTGATTTTGATTTATTTCATTTAACGTATGTCATCCAGTTATATCCATTTTGCTGCAAATGGCAGGACTTCATTCCTGATTATGGTTGAATAATATTCCATTGTATAGATATACCATATTTTCTTTGTCTGTTCATCTGTTGATGGACACCTAGGTGGATTTCCTTAGCTAGTAGGAATGGTACTGCAGTAAACATGGGCACACGGGTATCTCTTTGAAATCTCCATCCTGTTCTTCTTAATGGTCTTACAAATTTACATTCCCATCAACAGTATATAAAAGTTATTTTTTCTCCACATCCTTGCCAACAATTAAAAAACATTTTCACTGGAATAAGGTGTTACCTCATAGTAGCTTTGATTTGCATTCTCTGAGGATTTGTGATACTGTGCCTTCCTTCATATATTTGTTGGCTATTTCTATTTCTTCTTTTTGAGAAATTACTCAAACGATTTCCCATTTTTAACTGGACTACATATTTTTATTTTTATAGCTCCTCATATATCACTAAGGTATGAATCATTCATTCAGTGAGTATTTGGCAAATATGTTCTCCTTTCTACAGATTGTCTCTTTACTTTGTTGACTCTTTCCTTTTCTGCGCAAAAATTGTATAGTTTAATGGAATCCCATTTTTCAATTTTTGCTTTTGTTTCCTATGCTTATTGGATCATAGCCAAAAACATCACTGCCTATACCAATGTCTTGAAGTGTTTCTATTATATTTTGTTACAGAAGTTTCATTGTTTCAGATCTTAACATTTATGTCTTTTACCCATTTTTCAGTTGATCTTCTTACAGAGTGAGAGGGTTGAAAATTTAATCTTCTGCATATAGATACGCAGTTTTCCCAGCACCATTGATTTTAGAGACTTTTCTTTCACCATTCCATGTTTCTGGCAGCTGTTTTAAAAATCAATTGGCCATACACATACAAGTGTATTTCTGGGATCTCTGTTTTGTTCTGCTGGTCTTTGAGTCTGTTTTTATGCAAGTACCATGTGGTTTTGGTTATTATGGGTCTGTAGTATGCCTGAAATGAGGTATTGCAATGCCTCCAGCTTTGTCCGTTTTGCTTAACATTGCTTTGACTATTCGGTCTTTTGTGCTTCTGTATGAATTTCAGAATTTTTTCTAGTCTTGTGAAGCATGTCACTGGTGTTTTGATGTCAATTGCTTTGAATCTGTAAAGCACGTCAGATAGTATAGGTAATTTATTAATGTTACAATCTATGAATGTGGAATGTCTTTCTTTAGTTTTATAATTTTAATTGTACACATCTTTCCCTTTCTTAGTTAAATTTATTCCTGTTTTTTTTTTCTTGTAGCTATTGTGAGTGAGATTTGCCAGCTTGATTTCTTTTTTAGCAGTCCTTACTGGTGTATAAAAATGCTGCTTTTTTGTGTTCATTTCATATCCTGTACCTTTATTCAATTCAATAGTCCTTTCATGGAGTCTTTCGATTTTTGTGAGTGTAGAATTATATTATCTGAAAAGAGAGATAATATGACTTTTTCCCTTCTATTTGTAGATTTCTTTTTCCAAACTAATTGCACTGGTAAAAATTTTAGTACTATATTGAATAAAAGCAGTACAAACCTACCAGAAACATCATGCTGAATGCAGAAAAGCTAAGAGTATTTGCAGTGATTTTTGGGTCCTTGTCTCGTTTTGATAGCAGGTAATGCTGGCCTGACAGAATGAGTTTGGAAGGATTCCCTCTCTTCCAATTCATTAGAATAGATTGAGAATAACATTATTTGCAATGAAACCATCATATTAGACTTTTGTTTGTTGAGAGACTTTTATAACTGGCTAAATCTCACTACTCATTTAAATTTTCTGTCTTCATGTTTCAATTTTGATAGATTTTGTGATCCCAGAAATGTATCCATTTATCTAGGTTATCTTAATTCTTGGCATGTAGTAGTTTGTGATAGTCATTAATGATTCTTTTTGTTTCTCTGGTACCAATTGTAATGTCTCCTTTTACATCTCTCATTGTATTGATTTGTTTGTTTTCTTCCTTTTTTTATTAGTGTGGCCAAAGGTTCATCAATTTTGTTTATCTTTTTTTCTTTATTTTTTTTACCAAGAGCATGTATTGGTACATTGTATACATAATGATCGCATTCATCATAGTTATTTTGCACCTGTACATGATATATCTTGGTTCCCCCCCCTTCCCCACCCCTCTCTGCTGCTCCCCTCCCTTCCCTATTTACAGCAGGTTTATTTACATTTTTCCATTCTTTCCCTTTCCCCTTTCTTTCCTTTTTCCCTTTCTTCTTTTCCCCCTTCTCTGTTTCTAGTTTTCCTCTCTTTTGAATATTATCTTCCTTTTATATAATGTCTATTATAGCTCTTATCCTTATTTACACTTACGGTTTCTCATATCAAAGAAACAATTCAAGGTGTACCTCATGAGTGTCTGATTTATTTCACTTAAGAGTATATTCTCAAGGTGCATCCATTTACCGACAAATGTCTCTAGGTTATCCTTTTTATGGCACAGTAGTACTCCATTGTGTAGAAAAACCACATCTTCTTTAGCCATTCATCAGTTGTTGGGCATTTAGGCTGTTTCCAAGACTAAGCTACTACAAATTGTGTTGCTGTGAACATGGTTGTGCATATATCACTGTGGTATGATGATTTTAATTCTTCTGGGAAGATACCAAGCAGAGGAATAGCTGGGTCAAATGGAACCTCTAGTTGTAGTTTTCTGAGGCATCTCCACACTGATTTCCACAGTGCCTGGACCAGTCTACATTCCTACCAACAGTGGAGGAGGGTTCCTTTTTCCCCACAGCCCTGCCAGCATTTGTTATTAATTGAGTTTTTTGATAATCACTGTTCATTCTGGAGTGAGATGGAATCTTAAGCATTGTTTTGATTTCCATCTCTCAAATGACTAGTGATGTTGAACACTTTTTCATGTAGTTATTTGCCATTTTTATTTCTTCATCTGAGAATTGTTTATTCATTTCAAATGCCCATTTTTGAATTGAGTCTTTAAATTTGGGGGGTTTGATTTTTTTGAGTTCATTATATATTCTAGATGTTAGACCTTTGTCTGAGGGACAGCTAGCAAAAATATTTTCCCACTCTGTAGGTTTCTGTCCCACTCTAGTGCTGATTTCTTTTCTTTTAATAGGATGTGGTCCCAAGCATGGATTCTTTGTATTATTTCTCGTGCAGTCTGGGTTCTGTTCATAAATTTTTTTCCTAACCCTGTCTTTGAGAGTTCTTCCTGTTCTCTTCTCCAGTACATTCAGTGTTTCTGTTTTAATATTTAGATCTTTGGCCACTTTGATTTTAGCTTAGTACATGGTAAGAGACATGTATCTAGTTTCGGTTTTCAGCATGTGGCAAGCCAATTTTTCCAGCATCATTTGTTAAAGAGTCTATCCTTCCAGTGAGGATGTTCGGCTCCTTCGTCGAAGACGAGGTATTTGAGTGTGTTTGGAGTTGTTTCTGCATGTTCTAATCTGTTTCATTGAACCTCGGATCTGTCTTTTTGCCAGTACCATGGTGTTTTTTATCACAATAGCTTTATAGTATAGTTTCAGATCAGGGATTGTGATGCCCACTGCCTTGCCCCTGTTACTTAGGATCGTTTTTGCTATTCTTGGTATCTTCTGGTTCCAGATGAAATTCTCGAATGCTTTTTCTAATTCTCTGAAGTATGTTAATGGTATTTTGGCTGGAATTGGATTAAGTCTGTATAGTAATTTAGGAAGTATGGCCATCTTCATTATGTTGATTCTTCCTACCCAAGAACACGGTATATCTTTCCATTTTCTCATATCCCTTTCAATTTCCTCTTTTAGAGTACTGTAGTTTTTGATGTAAAGATCTTTTACTTCCTTTGTTAGATAGATTCGTAAGTATTTCATTTTTTTGGATGCAATTGTGAACAGAATATCTTCTTTCATTTCTTTCTCAGTCTGTTATTTGTATATAGGAATGCTATTGACTTTTGGGTGTTGACTTTGTATCCAGCTATGCAACTGAATTTCGTTATTAAATTTAGAAGTTTTTTGGTGGAATTTTTGGGGTTTTCTATGTAGAGTATCATGTCGTCCACAAATAATGATACTTTAAATTCTTCCTTTGCTATCTTTATTCCTTTTATTTTTTTTCTCTTGTCTAATTGCTCTGGCTAATGTTTCTAGAACTATGTTGAATAATAGTGGAGATAGTGGACAGCCTTGTCTTGTTCCAGATTTTAGTGTGAAAGCTTCCAGTTTCTGACTGTTTAGTGTGATGTTGGCCATTGGTTTGTCATAGATGGCTTTTATCAGATTTAGATACAGACCATCTATTTCTAATTTCTGTAGCGTTTTCATCATGAATGGGTATTGAATTTTGTCAAATGCTTTTTCTGCATCTGTTGAGGTGATCATCTGATTTTTGTCTTTGATTCTGTTGATATGGTGTGTTATATGTATTGATTTTCTTATAAATTATCCCTGCATCCCTGGAATGAATCCTACTTGGTCATAGCGTATAATCTTCATGATAGTTCATTGCATTTTGTTTACCAGTATGTTCTTTAGAATTTTTGCATCTATGTTCATTAGGGAAATTGGTCTGTAGTTCTCTTTTTGAGTTGGATTCTTTTCTGGTTTTAATATCAGGGTAATGCTTGCTTCCAGAATGATTTTGGAAGTACTGCTTCCTTTTCAGTTTCATTAAAGAGTTTGAGAAATAGTGGTATTAGGTCATCTCTGAATTTCTTATGGAATTCAACTGTGAAACCATCAGGACCTGGGCTTTTCTTTATTGGTGGGTTTTTAATTACCTCTTCAATTTCAATGGCTGATAATTGGGTTATTTAGAATTTTTATCTCTTCTTGATTCAGTTTTGGTAGTTCATATGTTTCTAAGAATCTGTCCATTTCTTCAGTGTTTTCCATCTTGTTTGAGTATAAATTCTTAACATAGGTGCTCATGATCCTTTGGATTTCTGTAGGATCAGTTGTGACTTTACTGCTTTTTTTTATTGCATGGATTTGGGTCTTTTCTTTCCTGTTTTTGATAAGATTGGCTAGGGGTTTGTCTATTTTATTTACTCTTTCAAAGAACCAACTCTTTGATTTGTTTATTCTTTTTATTGTTTTCCTAGTCTCAATTGCATTAATTTCAGCTCTGATCTTAATAATTTCCTCTCTGGTACAAGCTTTGAGTTTGATTTTTTTCTTCTTTTTCTAGACGTTTGAGGTTCGACATTAAGTTGTTTATTTGAGTTCTTTCTGTCTTCCTGATGTGGGAGTTCATTGCAATAAATTTCCCTCAAGCACTGCTTTTATTGTGTCCCATAGATTCTGGTATGTTGTACCATCATTATCATTTAACTGTATAAATTGCTTAATTTCTTCATTAATTTCTTCTGTGACCCAGCTGATGTTCCAACTGATGTTCCAAAGGATGTTATTTAGTTTCCATGCATTTATGTGGTTTTTTTTGGTTTCTGTTGCCATTAAATTCTAGTTTCATTGCACTATGGTCCAAGAGTATGCATGGGATAATTTCAGTTCCCTTACGTTTTTCTAAGTATGGTGTCTGAGCTAGTATGTGGTCTGTTTTGGAGAATGACCCGTGCACAGCTGAGAAGAATATGTATCCTGCTGTTGTGGGGTGGAACACTCTGTAGACATCTGCTAAGTCCATTTGTTACAGGTTTTATTCAATTCTACTATTTCTTTGTTAATTTTTTGTCTAGTTGATCTGTCTCTTTGTGGCAGTGGGATATTGAAGTCTCCCATTATAATTGTGTTAGTGTTTGTTTGATCGTTCACGTTCCTTAACATTTGTTTTATGTAGTTAGGTACACCAATATTTGGCTCATAAATATTAATGATTGTTATTTCTTCCCGTTGGAGTTTTATTTGAGAAGTATGTAATGACCTTCTTTGTCCCTCTTGACCAGTCTTGGTTTGAAGTTCATTTTGTCTGAGATTAGGATAGCTACCCCTGCTTTTTTCTGAGTTCCTGTTGCCTGAAATATTGTTTTCCATCCTTTGATTTTCAGTCTGTGAATTTCCTTTTTGGTTAAATGTGTCTCCTGTATGCAGCATATTGGTGAATCTTGATTCTTAATCCATTCTGCTAGTCTGTTTCTTTTGATTGCTGGGTTGAGACCATTTACATTAATGAATACAGCTGTTATGTATTGACTTACCTTTGTCATAGATATTTTCTGGTTTTGGTTCCGTGTTTCACCTCAGTTTAACTGCTTGTCTTACGTGGTGGGTTCTTTTTATTAGTGTTCTTGTAATTATAGTTTCTTTTTTCCTCTTCTATGATATCTTTCGAAATATTTTGTAGAGGTAGTTGGAAGTTATAAATTTCTTAAATTGTTCTTTGTCGTGGAAGTATCTTATATCTTTGTTGAATCTGAAAGATAGTTTGGCCGGGTACATCAATCTGGGTTGGAAATTGTTTTCTTTTAAGGCTTTAAATATTTTGCTCCAGGCTCTCCTTAATTTAAGGGTTTGTGTTGAGAAGTCCTCTGTGATTCTGATAGGTTTTCCTTCATAGGTGATTTTTTTTTCTCTAACAATTTTCGGTATTCTGTTCTTTTGTTGAATTCTGGAATCTTGATTGTTATATGTCTCAGTGTAGATTTATTTTGGTCCTGGGTAATTGGGGTTCTATATGCTTCACTTATTTGTATGTCAAGTTCTCCTCTCATGGTTGGGAAGTTTTCTGTCATTACTTCTCTAAATAATCTTTTTAGATCCTTTACACTGTCCTTTGCTTTTTTATTCACTCCAATCACTCCTGTATTGTCCTCTTCGTGTCATTTTGCAGCTGTTGTAGTCATTTTTCATAGTTTCTAGCTAATTTTAAGAGGTCTTTCTTTTCATTGTCACTAATTGCTAACCCGTCTTCTAGGTCTGAGATTCTGTCTTCACTTTCCTTTAATCTATTGTTTATACTTTCAAGAGAGTTTTTGATTTCTTTGGTATCTGTTTGGATCTGCTTCATGGGTTCCATTTCTTTACTAAGTTGAATGTTCAAGTTTTCTGTCAGTTTTCTAAGCTCCTGTTTTTTTAATCTGTGTCTACTCTGAATTCACTAAGCAGGTCTTTCATTATGATTGTCATCTCTTTTTTAACTTGGGCAGTTATTTCTAGTCTGATGTTCTCTATAGCCTCGCCTGTTTTTTAACTTATGCTGCTGTCATTTCTGAGAGTTTGGTTGGATGTCTTCTGATTTCCTCTATGTCACTGTCCTCTGGATTTGTTCTGGATGGGCTGGGAGTCTGGGATTGTGTTTAAAGTCTGTGTCATGTGATTTTCTTTGTACACATATATATTTCCCTCTTTTGGTTTGTTCTCCATGTTGATTTTTTATTTTATTTGTGGGAGATTACATTAAGACAAGTATCAATGCTTTTCTAGGAAAAGTCTGTTCTTACGGTGTCTTCTAGGTGTATGCAGTTCTTGGCTCTTTTGTTCTTTATGTCTCCAGAACTTTCCTCATTAACATGGGTATGGTTGGCTCTACTTGGTATTCGTGACTTGGAAAAGGTTTTTATCTTTTCAAAAACCCAACTCTGTTTCGTGTGTGTGTGTGTGTGTGTGTGTGTGTGTGTGTGTATTTTTTCTTTGTCTATATTTCATTCATTTCTGTTCTGATGTTTGTTATTTTACACACAAATTTCTTTCTACAAATTTTGGGTTTGGTTTCCTCTTGCTTGCCAGGTCTTTAAGATTCATCTTTAGGTAGTTTATTCAAAATCCTTTTTTTTAAGTTGTACTCATTTATAGCTATAAACTTCCTTCTTGGTACTGCTTATGCCATATCCCATACATTTTGGTATGTTGTATTTCTAATTATATTTGTCTCAAAAAATTTTAAATGTCCCTTTTCATTTCTTCAACGGCCTATTGTTTACTCAGTAGCACATTAAGTCCCCATAAATTTGTATAGTTTCTCAATTTTCTTTTGTTGTTAATTTCTAGATTTATTGCATTGTGGCCTGAGATTCCATGATATGGAATAATGCATGCCTTGAACGATATGCCTGAGTTCATGAGAAGCAGTAACATTTATGCAATTTCTGGCACTGTTCTGCAGTAGTAGTAGTCTCTTGTTTATAAGACGTTAAAAAACAGATGTGACGTGTAAGTTCTGAGAATATTATGTACAAAATGACACCTATAGTAATAATGTATTGTATATTTGAAATTTGCTGCTAATAGATCTTAAATGTTCTTACCACATACATGAAAAAAATGCTAAGTATAGGAGGTGATGGGTGTGCCAACTAAATTGAATATAATAATCATTTCACAGTATACACGCAGATCAAATCATCACGTTGTACAATTTAAGTAATAAAATTTTATCCATCAGTTATACTTCAATAAAATATCATCTCTACAAAAAACAAATTACAGTTTGTAATCACCATCTCTCCAAACTCCTGATAAAATAATGAGAATAATTGTGATGTGTGTCATGTATTCATTCTTTGAAGTCATGCGTCATCTGTGCTGTATTACTGAAAAATAAAGTTACTATCATTTGTTGTTTCTGCAGTTAGAGGCCTTAGAATTTCCAATTTAAAGAAATGCATCATAACACAACCTATTATATCTTTAGCGCATTCCTGACTTATCCCTTCTCTTATCATGGTTCGTCTGTAAAATATTGCTGCTACTCAAGCTCTGTTATGCTGAACCACAGATGCTCTGCTGATTTTCAATAAATGCATAGGTAATTTACATTTGATTAGTTCTGTACCACTAGACATGGCAGTTTTCAAATTCAAATATGATTTTCAGGAAGAGTTTTTGCTACAGTATTATAGCACTCTTTCTATGATTTGGCTATATTGTCTTTAACTGCTAATTGGAGATCTATTAGAAACCATTTCAAACATAGAAAAATGTAGAAGCAAAGAGCATGGTGAACCTCATTAGTACTTTATTACTGTATATACGATGTAGAGGAAGTAACTTTCAGTTTGAACTTGAAGAATACCAAATTTTAGTTTTTTTTAAATATATTGGTAAATGTTTATTACAGAAATATTGGAAAATTTATAGACGTTATGTCCTGATCTGGAAATAAGAACTTAATGGGTAGGATTTTGACAAGTGGGAGTGTAGGATAATACTGAAGAAACAACCCCTGGAGAAAGAGAAAAAAATTCAAAGCATCAGCTTTTGAAATCTTTAATGTGTTTGACTTGGAAGTAAGTAGGTTGTAGCACTAGAAGAGGGACTGTTATGATATAACTGATGTCACATACATCATAGAGTTTAAGTAAACATTACTGGGGACAATACACAAATATTCTTGAAGTACTAATTGAAAAAGAGAAATGCTGATCCTACTTCCTAAATCAGAAAAGCATGAGAGAATAAGGAAAGCCCATTTAAGAAGGTTAAGACAAAATTGTATTATCCAGAGAAAACTAGATTTCAGTTCGAGCAAAAACCAAATGGACATAGGTAAAAGATATTTTTTACACAGCAGAATAAGTGTTTCTGAGTACAAGTGATAAGGCAATAGGAAATGAAGTAAGATTAGCATGGAAAAAAGGAGCCAAGGACAAGAAACATCTAGAATTAATGGGAGAGAGCTGCTTGCTAGAGTATTTATACAGTATTTAAACTGTGTTATGATGACAGGTCTAGGATACACCATAACTTTTTTTTTTCTTGTGGTGCTAGTGATCAAACACAGGACCTAGCACTTGCTAGACAAACGCTCTACTCTTAAACTACATCCCCAGCCCCATGTTTTTAAATATTGGCTCTCACTTGTTATATCTTGACATTTTAATGTAGAAGACTTTATGAGTATGGTACTGAATTTTTTTAAAACATAGATACATTTTTGTAAGAATTTTGAGTGACGTGTTATGTAATATAATAAAGTGTATCTTGTGTGTGTGTGTGTGTGTGTGTGTGTGTGTGTGTTGGGGATTGAACTCAGGACCTTGCAGTTGCTAGGCAGGTGCTCTACCACTTGAGTTAAATCCCCAAGCCCTGAAAGTATGTCTTCGAGTAAGAATTATATCATAGCATTAAGTTGCCTTTTGTGAATGATTATGTCATATGACCAGAACATATAAGAATTTTTCGTATAGATTTTATGAGAGAATATAATTGGATCAATTAATACTTCTACTTAACCAGCAACATAGGACTAAAGAGGAGAGACCAAGTATTATATCCTGTTTTGAACAGTGTGAGACAGTGTCACTCTAATAATGATTATATTGCAATTTTTGCTTACTGAGTTCTATAGTTTGAGTATTTAAAATCCTAAGAACATGACACTGAAAAACTTTAATACTTGAAACTGTGCCACTATTACAAACAAGTTAAAGACTATTGTTTTATGCACCATGTATAGGTACAGAATAAATGTAATGAATGTGACCAATGTATGTAGAATGTACCAATACATGCTCTTGGTTTAAAATAAATAAAAAAAAAAATAAAGTAAATTATCAGCAATATGTCATGATCATTTTGCCTTTTGTACAGCCAAAACATTTATTATATGTACAATATTAATAGTTGTACATTATTGTATAAAATATAAATGTCTTATAAATATTATAACATATAATAGTAATTTTCTATTGTTCTTCTTTCATAATAGTTTATAACTCATATTCCCTTTAATTTAAAAAATCTGTTTTTTCTCTCATCTGTATAGAATAGTTTTCAGACAATTTTATTCCTCTAGTATTCAAAATCTTTGTTAATACATTTCAAGTATTTTGAGACATTTAATCACTTTGGGCTACCTCTATTAAAAAATTCAATTAGTATTTAAAAGCAAGATCTTAATAGCGGAGCTGTCTTCCATGGTTGTATAGACTACTCTATTGAGTTTATCTGTTCATTTTCTGAGCATTTACCACATTGAAAGAGTTGGAAAGTAGGACAGAAGTTGATAGCAGAGTTAGCTGTTGATTCTTGAAGTTTTTTTAGTCAGCTCTGTCACTGTAATAAAATATCTGAGATAATGAATTTATAAAGAGAAAGGGTCATTTTGGCCCACAATTTTGGAAGTTCTCTTCCTTAATGTATTGGCTTCATTGGGCAAGGAAGAGCTATGGTGAGGAAGCACATCATTGTAGGAATCATGGCAGAGCAAAACTACTTACCTCATGGTCATTTAAGCAAAACAGAAAAAGAAGAAAGTAACAGGACCGTAAGATTCCTTTGGGGGCATGTCCTCGGTGACCTGTGTTCCCCAACACGGCCCTACCTCTCAAAGGTTCTACCACCTCCCATTAGCACCACCCTGGGGACCAGGTCTTTAACACAGGTGCTTTTGGGAGACATTTGAAATCTAACTGATAGAAAAACTATTATTAAAAAACAATTTAGAAGATAGCTGTATAAGAGGCTGATTTGAGATATTCAGATATTATAAACATGTTTTTTAATTATCTGAGTCATACAAGGAACTGTAGTAGCCCTAGTACTGTCAATCCTTACGCTAGCTATTATCCCTCCTCTCCACTCATAAAAACAATGAGGCATAACATTTTGCCCTGTCAGCCAATGCCTATTCCAAATTTCAGTAGCAAATCTTGTCACACTAACGTGAATTAGAAACCTACCAATTGAATATCCATTCATCATGTTGTACTCCTAACATCAATCTTATATTTCCTAACGATTCCTTGCATGATCATGCTGGAAAATAAAGGAAGACAGAGTCTTGCTTTCTGAAATATTTGTTAAATCAAAATCATGATGTATGCTCCAAAACAGATTTTTGAGATGCAAGAACAGCATTAAAAAAGAGTTTCTTTGAGAAAAGATATTTTAAAAGAAGTCCACGAGTAGGATAGGGTAACCAAAAGAGGGAGGCATTATAATTGGCCATCAAAAAACAAAGGAACATGACATGTTCATTATAAAAGAAAGAATGTGGCCTGATCAAGGAAATAAAGGTATGACCAAATTTGTTGGCTATATGAAAAGCTCAGAAGAAAAGATATAGTAAAGACAATTTAGAGAAAATTCAAGCGGAACTTGGTTATTCTTTAACTATGGGCTGTTATGGGACAAGGAATCTAATAATAACTCAACTGGAATAAAGAATGCAAAATATGTTAGATTTGACAGTATAGAGAAAGATATTGATGATCTTAGTAAAATTGCATTAAATATAGTGGTGAATAGAAAGTCATGTTAGAGTGGGGAGTGAATGAAAGATGAGGGGAAAGCAATGGCAAATAGAGTTTTTTAAAGTTGGGGTCATGGCATCAAGGAGAACAATAGTCCCAGATGAAAATTGAGTTTTAGGTTTTTGGGTTGCTATTCCTAATAAGCTACAAAGACTTACATGAAGTGTACTACTCCCCATTCCCCAACATTACTTCCTCTCTGGCTTAATTTCTTAATTTTCCTCACTTCTCTCCTTCCTCCTTGGCCTTCTTGCTGATCCTAGTACACATCAGGCATACTCCCACTTTAGGAGTTTTGTAGTGGCTATTTTCTTTGCTTGGAATATTCTTCCTCAAGATATCTGCAAGACTAACTCCCCTTCAAGTATTTGTTCAAATGTCTCCTCAGTGAAACCTACCATGGCCTTCCTATTTGCAACTGCAACCCATTCTACCACCACATTAGTACTCCCAATCTCTCTGTAACAATTCTATGTTGCCATAAGGTGTGACATACTGAGGAACTCTGAAACTCACTAGCATAAAACAATGAACATTTAGTATACAAGTTTGAAAGTTGGCAGTTTAGACTTGGCTTGCTAAGATTTTATTTTGACCTGAGCTAAACTCAACTCACAATATTTTCAAGGTCAGAGGTCAAAAACTACCAGTATGTAAAATACTATCATTCATTCTGTAGCACAGTAATCCCGGTGTGTTCACATGGCAGTCAGAGAGGAAAAAGAAAAAAGTAGCCCACCTGTGCAAATGCTTTAAGTGTCTGTTGAAGTCACTGGGTTTGTTAATAACACATTGGACAAGGGAAGTCATGTGACCAAATTCAGATCAGAGCCTTAGTGGGAGAAATACAGGACATTAATACACATTGTACACTACACTGCTTATACTGTTTCACTTCTTATTCCATTCATGTATCACCTTCCAACATAATGTGTAATTTTCTTATTTATTACATGTTAAGCTTGAATAACATTTCATGATTCTCCATACTTTGTTTGTATATGTTATTTTTTTCCTTAAATTTGGTTGGGGAAATCTTCAAATGTTTGTTTTCTTCAACATATATGTGAAAGTACTTTGTGTAAAATAAATATTATTCCCATTGAAGATGTTAAGTATATATTCTTGTAGTACTTCTTTAGGAACTTAAACTGTTGGAATATTAAAAGTATCATTCAGTATTATAATTTTTTTCCATTGATTAGCTTCTCCCCATAAGCAGGAGATCAACAAATATAACTATGGAAAAAGTTTATATTTCTCATTCTGTTTAGCAGCCTTTTTAACTTTTAGTACTAGTGTTGCTTACTTGTTTTAGGACTCCACCTGTCTGTCTGTCTGTCTGTCTATGTATCTTTCTCTATATGTATCTGTCTCAGTATCAGAATTGAACCCAGAACTTTCATAGAAGGGTATGTTCCTCTTCCTTTTTTTATTTTTTATTTCGAGATGGGAGTCTCATTTAGTAAGTTGCACCTCTCAAACATGCAGTCCTCCTGCCTCAGCCTCCCAGAATGCTGGGATTAGAGGCATGTGAACCATGTCCAGGTGAGACACTCACATTCATTTGCCTCTGTTTCATAGCCTGTGAAACCAGAATGTCAAGAAAAAAGTCTGTCTAAAGATATTCATAAATGTGCTAAAATTTTAAAAGTGGGGGCTGGGCAGGAGTGTGGGAGAAATTACATATTTTATAAGCTCATTCGCTTCTAGAGCAAAGGGCTTTACATATGACTTTCTAATTGTCAAGGCAAGGTTTGGCTTCTTCAATTAAAACACTGGAGTTCAACACAGTGAGAGTTAGGGATTCTCTAGATGGTTTGCATACTTTATGAGAAGCAGGAGAAAATGGGGACTTATTTTTTATTAGTAGTATACATTTGTGATACATAATGCTTACATTTATTTTGGAGAATTGGTATATATACATATTTCATCCGGATCATTTTTACTGCCCTCTTCCCAACCCTTCCCGCTCCACACTCTGCATATCTCCTTCCCATCACAAGTTCTACCTCCCAGTTTACTACCATCTCTCTTTTTGCTCTTTACATTATTTATATTTGGGGCTTCTCAAATAAGAGAAACTATATGATATTTAACCTTCTGTGTCTGATTTATTTCACTTGGCATTCTTAGCATTATGGTCTCAAGACCCATACATTTTCCTACAAGTGACTCAAATTTATCCTTTATGAGTGAGTATTACTCTGTTGTGTCTGTGTGTGCTCTTTATCCAGTCATCAGTTGATGGCTGTATAAATCATAATTTAACTACTGTGAGTTTTGCTGCTATAAACATGTATATGCATGTATAATTGTAGTACGGTAACTTTAACTCTTTGAGGAAGATACCTAGAAGAGGTATAGTTGGGTCAAATAGAATTTCTAACTCTAGTTATTTGAGGAATTTCCACACAATTTCCATAGTGGTCATATGACTTTACATTTCCATCTAATATGTAGAATGGTTCCTTTCTCCCTGCAGCCCTGCCAGCATTTGTTGTTTTCTGAGTATTTGATGATAGCCATTCTTACTGGAGTAAGATAGAATCTGAGTATTTTGATTTGCATTTCTGTAATGACCAAAGATGTTGAACATTTTTTCATGTACTTCTTGAACATTTGTACTTCTTTTGAGAAGTGCCTATTCATTTTAACTCTTCATTTTTTGATTGGGTCTTTCATTGGGAGAAGCCAAAATGTTTCGAGTTCTTTATATATCTAGATATTGGTCCCCCGTCTAAGAAATAGCAGCAAAAAAATGTTTCCCATTCTGTAGATTATCTCTTCACCCTGTTGTTTGTTTCCTTTGTTGTACAGAGCTTTGTAATTTGATGTAATTCCATTTGTTCATTCTCACCCTATGTATTAAGTTGTCAGGTTACCTACCTGGGGAAGAGACTAGTGCCAGGAATATTTGAAAGCAACTTCTTTGGGAACTGTTGTCCCAATAGCTGCTGAACAGGAGGCAACATTTACTATGGGGACACTGAAGAAATTGCATTGACCAAAGAGTGTGTATGTTTGACCACCTACCTCACCACCTCTCCATTACCACTTATGCTGTTAACATTTCACATCTCTTTTGCTAGTGCATAATGGTCTCCAGGTGTGAGATGAAAGAGCTTGAGTAAAACCTTTCCATTTTGCTTGATAATCTCTGTTGTTAGATTGAGTTTTACTTTCGAGGAGAAGAATAAGAAGTGAGACAATAAATGTGAAAGAAGTAGAAGAAAATCAGGATTAACATGACATTAAAATATACAATAAAATTCAAAAGAGCAGATTCTACAAGACAGAGGTTAGGGTGTTTTTTATTTTGTTTTTTAGCGATAGTTATTCTAGACATGCTCTGCAAAAGAAAAGATCTGAAAAGACAACATACTTCACTTTTGGCTCAGAACAAACCTAAATGTTGAAAGAATATTCTAGTTAGAGACCATTGTGCAAAGTGTTTGTTTGTCTCTTTTTTAAGCTCCTGACATCCAAAGAATTCTCCATGAAAGCATTAGCTGAATGCAAGGTAAAGACACAAGGATTTCGGAGACTACACATGACAAAGAGACGTCTTTGTAAAAATAGTGTGAAAAATACTAAATAGATGATTTTAGTCCTTGACAATCAAAATAATAACATGCCCAGGGAAGGAGGAGAACCTGATTTCCAGAGTGGCCTCATAATAATAAATGTGTGATTTTCAACAAAAACAAAACAAAAATGCAAGCCATACCAAGGAGCAGGAAAGTATAGTCCATTCAAAGGAACAAAACTAATTGCCAGAAATAATTCCTAACAAAGTCCTGACATTGGATTTAAAGACTTAAAACAACCGTCTTCAAATACTGAAAGACAAGGGACTAAAGAAATCAGAGAAAAGATGTATGAACAAAATGAAGATATCTGTAAAGAGATAGAAACTATAAAAATAAACCAAACACAAACTCTTGAACTAAAAAATGAAGATACATGAAATAGAAAATTCACTGGGGAGGTTGAACAATAAGCAGAAGAAAGAATCAGTAAATTTAAAAATAGAAAATGTAAAATTATTCAATCTGAGAAATAGAAAAAAAAAAAACTATGAAGAAAACTGACCAGAGTTTAAAGTCCTACAGAACCTAAGAAGTGCAGTCACATATGCATTAGGGAATTTTTAGGAGACAAAAGGGGGTAAAAAATACATTTGAAAATATAGTGGCCAAAAATGTCTTAAATTGTTGAAAGATATGTGTCTACACCTCCAAGAAGTCTACATCCAATAGGATAATGTCAAAGACATCCAAACTGAGGTTTTGTTTAGTCAAGCTGTAAAGCAGAAGATAAAGAGAGATCTTCAAAACTTCATGGAAATCTTCAAGACCTTAGATTGGATAATGGTTTCTTAAACATGATAACAAGTCATTAGCCATTAGAGAGAAAAAAAGTCAGAAGAGTCCTTTGGAGCTATGGTAAAAGTAAAGAAGTAAGAATCTAGAATGTATTACTACCCCCAGCTGCCACCTACTAATTGAAAAAATTTCTGTTTGTAAAGAACAAAATATGTTGGTGAGGCATATGAAGTGAGGATAATGACTAGAGATAGTACCAATAGTAATAGGAAAAAATAAAAACATATACTATTAAACATTTATGTTTGCCTTCTTAGCATTGCAAATGTTTATTCTAATATTACTTACCAGTACCTCATAAACTATGTAAAATATACCCTTCACAAATAAAAAGCACACAGCATATAACAAATCCAATAAAACCTATAATGATTTTAAGCACATTATTGAAAAATTTTGCTTCTAGGCTCTATTTCCCTGTAGCAAGAGTTAATATGGACCTTTCCATTGATATTTGATAATTGCTAAAGACCAACAATAGGAAGATTTCATTATCATGTTTAACAACTTTGCAGATCAATCTTGGTAGCCTAAAGAGATGCATGTTTTTTTCTCCTGTTTTAGAAATTTAGTTTTTAGTGACTTATACTAAGTACCTAATTTGAATTACTCTAAATATTGTAGGATTTTATGTCTATTTTTTTATATAGAGCGCTAATACATTTCTTTCCACTTTCCCTCTCCTTATCTTCAAGTGTCTGTATATGATTATCAGAAAGAAATTGATAGAACAATATCCAGTCCACAGACTCGAGCTTAATTTTAGTCTTAGAATTTCTAGGATTTTGATAATCTACTTTTATGACTTATTTGGGATCCAGAGCAAGATAAGGAACTGCACAGTGTTTCACTATTCTTCCCAAACATCTTTTACCTGTGCACTTGATCATCCAGCTTTTGAGATTTATGACATGAAGCTAGATTTTTTTTTTAATTTGGTCATTGCTGGTAAAGGCCTTTTTTTTTGTTTTTTGTTCATTTTATTAGTTGTTGAGAGAAGGAAGAATTCTGCAGTATACTTCGTTCCATTGTACTAACCTGGTAGCTCAAGGCACTAAATTCTTAAAGAATCACTTTATGCAAAAGAGAAAATTAATCAATAGACAATGTTCCCAGACTTGATTTTTAAACAAAGAAACAGGAATTTTTCATAAAACCATTTCACACAAAAATCTCAATGGCATCCTTTCTGCTAGAAGCAGCTAAATATTAAAAATCTCAGCATGTTCAGAAGGTACAGGAAGATAAATTACTTTCTAACCAAGCTAAAATAAATTACTACATTAAATAAGATAAACTACTAAGATAAATAACTAGCTAAGATCACGTGTTTTTTTTTTTTTAACATGGTAGATAATCCAGAGTGGTACATGGTTAGAAAGTGTATTTAGTCTCGATGTGCACATATATCACCTTGAGAAATCTTTCTAAAAATGTAGATTCTGATCCTTGAGATCTTGGGTGGTACCTGAGATTTATTATTCCTAGCAGCCTCACAGGTAATAGTGATGCTTTGATGTTGAGATCACACATGTAGTGAAAAAGTTCTAGAAAACTATACATTTAGAGTTATGCTACTTGAAGTAAAACTTGAGGCAATGAACCATGCCTTTTTTTAATCTTTGTATTACTGATATCTAGTGAAGTGACAATAAATGTATTCCTTGAAATATTTTCTTGTTAAGTATTAAGGAGCTGTAGTATTGGTATTCTATATTGGTGGTTGAAGAAGAATCCCTATATTTTGGAAATCAACTGACTAAATAGGGTGATATGATTATACTAGTTTGTCCTAAAGACCTAAAAGACTAACTGACATTTTTTTTTTATTTTTACCGAGAACATATATTGGCACATTGTATATATAATGATCATAATCAACATGGTTATTTTGTACCTGTACATGATACATCTTGGTTTTCCCCCTTCTTCCCCCCTTCCCCTCCCCTCCCTTGCATTCACCCACCCCTCCCTATTTGCAACAAATTTATTTACACTTTTCCATTTTTTTCCCTTTCATCTTACTTTTCTTTTAACCTTCTTCTATATCCCCCTTTTCCCTATCTAGTTAACTGACATTTTTGTTCTGATAAAAAAAAAATTGCTATGTATCGCAGCTACTTTGGACAATAAAATATTACTTCCCAAATATTTAAACAAATTCTATTTCAGTTCATAATATCAAATATTATTTAGGTGAAAGAAATCTATATGGTGTTATCAGTTATTCATCCTCAGAATAGGGAAACTTGACTAATGTTACATGGCGAAACAGATTTTAAGCTGTATATCTTTGTTTGCCTATCCGGTTGGCTTACTTTTGAAATTTACCTTCAGGTAACTGTGCAGATTGCCTCTTTGGAGTAGTAGTTTCTCAGTTGTTTAGATGAATTTTGGAATTATGAGATTTTTAGAGTTCAGTGCTCTGGGACTGTGACTGTAGCTCAGTGTAGAGTGCAAGTTTACCACGTGGATTCAATCCCTAGTACACACACACACAAAGTTTATTCGGGCTGTACTCCAGAAATGGGATCCAACCCAAGTTTTTTGTTTGGTTTAGTTTGATTTTTCTCTGCTATTGGAAATTTAACCCAGGACTTTGCACTGAACTACATCCCCATCCCTTTATTATTTGTGACAGGGTCTCACATTGATCAGGCTGGACTCAAAATTCACATTCCTTTCCTCAGCCTCCCCAAGTGCTAGAATTACAGGTGTGCACTGCCAGGCCTGGCCCAAGTATATTTTAAGCTCCATAGATGATTCAAGTTTGCAACCATGGATAAGCAACATTACTTTACTATTAGCTTTGAAATCAGGGTCAATTTTTCATTTCATTTATAACTGTTAACACTTTTAATAAGTATAGGACAAATATAATAGTAAATAGAAAAAGTAAGCAGATAGACATCCTAGTTCTACTTTTGTACAAACGAACTTTGTAATTTAGAGTAAATTACCGAAGTACTTTGTACCTCAGTTGTTTTATCTACAAAATAAGTAGGTAAATCTGGTGAAGTCCCTGTTATCTCCAAAATCTATTTATGTCATATATAGTCTCAATCTTTAAAAATAAGTGTCGAAGTATTCATTTACCAAACAATAAACTTTAAGAAATTTTTCCTATCCCTTGCTTTTAAGAAGTGTATGTAAATTAACAGTAGAAAATGTAAAGCTTTCTTAACCTGAAATTGAGCATAAAATATTGAATTAATAACAGGCAAAATGTAGGGGAACATAAATTCCAAGTCTGGCAGACCTGGTTTGAATTCTAGCTCTTGTAGTTTGTAATCCTATGGGAAAGTTTTTGACCTCTCTGACTTCATTAATTTAAAAAAAAAAGAATGATTCTGTTTCTTTATATATAAAATTAAAGTATCAGTATTTAGCTGGTAGGATTGACAGAATTATTAAATAATAAGATTGTAGAATTATCAAATAGGGTTCAATTTTTTAAACTTGAATATACTATGTATGGTTGAAAAGAACTTAAGATATGCCATATAAGTCCATAATAACAATTAGTTAGAAACTGTTTATGATGGTTCTTTTGTTTCATTTCCTTCCAGCAATTCAATGCTTATATCCCACTTTACATAGTTAATAAAATGAATACCCTAAACTGCTGTGCCTTTTAATTAAGAAATTTTTCTGTGAATTGCCTGTAAAATTTTTCTTGCTTATTATTGAAAATAATCTGTGTTTCCTCGTTGTATACAAAGTATACAGGGGCTGGGGATATAGTTCAGTGGTTAGAGCTCCTGCCTAGCAAGTGCAAGCTTAGTTCAATCCCAGCACTACAAAAAAAAACATAAAGAAAAGAAAAGTATGCAGGTCTTGGATATTCCAAGCAAGCAAGCAAGTCCTTCGGCATGTGACAATGCTTTTGTTTTCTTACAGGAAACTCTGGTAGATTGGTGTGATGAAAAGGAACTTAATTTGATATTAACAACTGGAGGAACAGGGTTTGCACCACGAGATGTCACTCCAGAGGTGAGATAGTACATGCCTTTTTCATATTCAAGGAACAAACTAATGTTATTATCAATCCTTTTTACTGTTTTATACTTTTATAATTTTGTTAGGCAAAACAAGTGACTTGTGATTATAAGAATATAACGATTTGGCTGTGGAAGAAATATTATAAAAATATTTCTTTATTTTTATTTTGGACCTAAACTAGAAGTGATAAGATATGAAGAGGAATCAGCTGTTTTAGAAGTTAAGCCTTCATTTGCTTGGTGATCTTCAGTATCAGCTGAACTTCAGGCACATTACCATGGGAGGTTATACCAAAATTCTGAGTGTGAGCCTGGCATCTGGTCTGATGTGTTTGTCACTACAATTCAAAATTGGATCTGACTTTCTTTACTTGAGGTACCTTTATCATTTGCCTCACAATGTAATAGAATAACTGCAATAGAATGTTTATACCAGTTTTATTATACTATTAATGAAAAAAGTATTATCTTTCCTATAATTTTCAATATAAACTACATTTAATTGTGGAATTTAATAAACCAAAAAGCAGAATTATTATCTAGACTTCATGCCACATGAAGCATCTGCAACATTTGTAGAAGAAAAATTAAGAAAAGTAAGTAATGTTCACTGATACAGGAGGAAGAGATCTTTATTTTCTTTCCAAGGACACTTTGGAATCATGCAGAAACTTACATTACCACTTGTAATGTCATTTCCTTTTCCTTTCAAAAAGAGTATTTCTTGGCTCACTTTCAACTTAGTATTAACTGTGTCGTTCTATTTTCAAATCAGTATACTATTTCAACAAACTTATTAACAGTAAGGTAGTTTTTCTCTGCATTCATTAAATAATTACTGTCCTTTCGTTAGTACAGTGATTTTGAAACTGTAGCTTGCAGCAGAACCAGCCAGAGGACTTGTTAGAATGCAGATTGCTAGGCCCCCCTAGGGTTTCTGCCTCGGCACATCTACAGTGGGTCCCAGAACTGCATTTCTCACCCACCCAGGCCGTACAGATAGTGGTGATTAGAGCTGTACTTCTATACTTTGAGAACCACTGTTGTAGCATATTAAAATATAATTTTCTAAGACAAGGATAAAATATTTACTGTCCTCTATAAATATTGTACATTTTATAATATTATAATTAGGGTTATAAATAAAATAGATTTGCTGTTAAGGCAGTCAGAAGAGTTGTACTGGGAGATTATTAACTTTAACTGTATAAACACGGTCATCCTTACATGATTTATATAGTTTCTGGGTCCTGATGGGAAATGGTCCTTTGGCCAGTTGTTATATTTATTTTATACTGTAGAATAACTCAAAAGTAAAATTGAGAAAAAAGTCATCTTCTGCAGAGATGTGTTTGTGTTTTGTTTTGTTTGTAAGGAAATGACTCTAGATGTAAAGGCATTGATTTTTGGAGTTTGGGTGTTACATTAATTGAATGACCTTCAGTTTATTTATTTACTTTTTGTGTGATGGTTTGATATTTTCATTGTTATTTTTATAACAGCAAAGTAGAAAAATTTTACCATAAATTTCATTCATAAATAACAGCATATTTTTAATCATAGGGAAATAATTCACATTACAGAGTATCTTATATCCTGTGAACTTCAAGTTAATTCCAAAATACTAAACTAAAAATTTAAATCTTTAAATTGTGTCTCTGCTACCAGCTAACAAAATGACCACAGTTAGGCCATTTTTACTCACAGTAACGGTAAGAAATGTGTGGAAATTTTTCTTACACCAACCATTTTCTCCAATTTCTCCAGACACCAAATGCCCTTTACTATGTTTCAGTTGAATTCTGACACTACCTACTAGAATTAAGTCAGATTCCATAAGTATAAAGACTTTCTTCACTTCACATGTCAGTCCAAGTGTTGGGTCTACAGCTTTTCCACACTTCTGTTCTACTTTGCTACATAGTCAGTAGGTTTTCCACAACCCTCCACCATCAGATTTGATAATTAGGCTAGAATGACTCACAAAACTGTAGGACATACTTTAATCTTACTACACTTTATTATCAGGATACACCAAAGTAACAGCCAAGTGGAAGCCAAGTGGATGTGAAAGGCAAGGTATGAGAGTGAGGGTTTGTAAAGTCCCTGTCCACTTTGCAGATGTAGTACGTGTATGTGTCCACCAATTAGTGAGCTCTGTGAATCTTAATGTTCAAGGCTTTCTTACAGAGCTCAGTCTGCATGCAGCCTTACCCCATCAGTGAGCGGGACTAAAAGTTTCAACCCTGAAACCACATGGTATTTTTGATGATCTGCACCATCCTGAGGCTACCTAGGGGTCCCTTTTGATTTTAAGGTAATTGTCATGAATGGGAAAAGTCACTTCTGTGATTTCCAAGGCTTTAAGAAATTCTCTGTCAGGAACCAGCCACAAAACCCACATATATGTTGGTGTTATACTACAATAGACTAGTCATTTAACCACTCTGTACCTTAGTTTCCTTAAAAGAAGGGAAATAAAAGTATCTACTTACCAAGGTGGCTGTGAGTACTCAACAATAACTATTCCTGGCATTTTATGTAAGAATTATAAAGGTTTTCTAATTTATTATTTGCTGTGTAACTACCAAGTAGATAAATACACTCTTAAACTACTTTTAAAGTTTTGTGAAATCTTTGCAGTCTTGTTTAATTATTTTCTTAATTTCAATTAAGCTTGTTTGATCATTTCCATGTAAATCGGAGATCTTGAATTTTTGTTCTTCTAGTATATTTTTTGTACTGTTCGTTGGCAAAAGCCTATGTCCCTAGCCTTGTATGTTTTATAATATCAGAAATTGAGCAGGCTTCTTTTTCTTAAAAGTTTTTCGGTTACTTGAAAACTATAGAGATGCTCCTATATGGTTGTAGCAACTCACTCGGTAAAGTTATATTGTGAATTTTTAAAATAAATTCAAAATGTGCATATGTTTGCCTTATATATCTGTTTTTAAAAGAGGCAATTTATTTGTTAATAACATTAATAGGTTTACTTTTCATGTTTTATATATATGAGTACCATAGATATATGAATATCTATGGTAAAAATCTATAAAACTGTTAAGCCTTTACAAAATAAATACAAAAGTAATAAGGGCCACCAAAAATAATTTTACTCAGTTCCTATTTCTTTTTTACATTTAGAGTTATTTGTGATTCTTACACTATTTAAAATATAGTACTGGCATGTTAGGAATTGAGAAATATAATTATGGACCTGAACTACATAGTATTTTTCTTTTTATTTTTATAGTATTTTTCTTTAACTTGTCTGTCTTTGACAGTTGCACCTCTAGGACAGGAAACTGCTTCACGATCCATTTACCAGTGTACAATTTAGGATTACACCATTTTTAATAGGGCTGGAAGTTCTTGATAGAAAATGCAATTTTTAATTAGATAAAGGTAAATTTATGTAAAACTTACCCCTTACATTACTAATATTTAATAGCAATTGTCAATCATTAGTTTGTTCTATAAACACAAAAAACAATCTTTTGTGGAATGTTTGGGAGGAAATGATAAGTAAAGTGAGTGAAATAAAACAATTTACAATTATTGTCAGTGGATATGAATCCCAAAGAAAACAAAAAGTTTGATCAACTTAGCTTTCTGCTGAGGTCTAGTAAAAAGAGAAATGAAGTAGCAGATTTAGTAGTTTATTTTGTTTACATATGTTAGAGGAATAACTCTATCAGAATTGATTTACTTAAATTATGAGTTTATTTCTATTTTTAGATTTTATGTCAGAATAGGGTTCATCCATCTGATAGTTGCACTCCTACTAGCCTTCTTTCCTCTAAATATAAGAGGCTATCAAAACTTACACATATTAATATAATAATCCATACCCCTCAACTTCATAGGTGTTTATTTTTCATGAAAATCTTTATTTTTAGGAATATATTTTATTTCTTTGAGCTGATAAAGATTGCCTAATTCATTGGTGCTGGTGAAATCCAAGTAATTATAAAATTCCACAGCACGTAAGAACTTATTACTATACTAATGATCTCATGTTCAATTATTACTTAAAAGTAGTGGGTGTTCAAAAAAAGTAATATTACATAAAGAACCTTTTATTATTCTGTAAACATGTAAGTTTAATTATAAGTATGTAATTCTAGAAGACATTAAAAGATTAAGAGGCAAACAAATTAAAAAGCAATTGATAATATTACAGTAAATTTAAAAATACTAAGATGTTAAAAAATTGTAAATTAAAATAGTTTTTATTACTTTTAGAGTACTGAGCTTATGTCAGAATTGAGGGTTGCTTATTAATAAATGATTCTTATATCTAGTTCATTATGGAAGTGAAGAGGTATCTGTCAAAATAATCAACACTGTTAAGGGAGAGTACGCAGAGCCTGGTACAAAGGAAACATGAATTTCCAAAAAAAACTATGAATTCCTGAAGGCATGTTCTTTTTATAGCCTGCTTTAGATTTCTTTGGAATAGATACTAAGCTTTTCTAAAAATATTTTTCACTTAGGTAATTAGGAATTTTTTTCATGAAAATGTACTTTCCAATATAAATGTAACAGAAAGCTATTTACTTGCAAGAACTTGTTTTATAACCAATTTTTTAAAATTCATGTTTTTCATAGTTTTAGGTATGTATACTTTAAGTCAGGTATTATTTTCTGCAACCATTAGTCATTTTTCTTATTTCTAATGTTTAAAAAACAGGAATATTGTGTAAATATTGGGAAAAAAACAAAATTTGTTATTCTTGTGAAAGTGGGTGAGAACTTACATTTAACAGCTTCACCTAAAAGGTAACATTAGACATTTTAACAGTCAGAAAAACTCTCTTACATTATAATAAAAGCGTAGGAAAACACCATGTACAGTAATTTGTTTCTGAAAGAAAATGTGATCATTAGCATAAATCATTTAAATATTATAGTTCTGTTTCAACTGTGTATCAGCAGTCTCTAGAAAACATTGATTATTTCACTAGCCAAGTGTTATATACTAATACTCTGGAATATTTATACTAGAACAGACTCAATATTCTTTCATAATTCTAGGATTGTTTTCAGTGAAAAAAAATAGTCATGCATGGTAAACAAAACATTTATAAAAAACCATTATTTTGAGTATACTAAACTTTTTCATAAATAGAATAATTCAGTAATCAGAAATTGCTTACAAAGCTGAATATTTGAAATCCATATGCTTGACATATTTGATACTAAACTGAATAAAATACACTTCTACTTATGATCATATTTTATGATTATATTTTGTCATTTCAAGGAGCTCTTTCTATAATTTTTATGAAGTAATTCTACACATAGGAGATTCAATATATTCCTATGTTGTAGCTTTATCCAAACATTTTGGAATAAATTAGGGTGTAGTGGAAAAGCTTACACTTTGAAACTCAGGCAGATCTGAATTCAGATACCAGCTCTACTACTATGAAATGTAAGATAGATTAACCTATTCAAACCTCAGTTTTCTCATCTGCTAAATTCATTAATGCCTAACCTCTCAAAATTATTGCTTCTAATATTCAGATAGTAATAGCCAATAATAAAAACTATCTTCTAAGTATTTCAGAAGCTGTTTTAAGCATATTTTAATTTAGTTTTCAAGACAATCATATGAGGCAGCTACTATTGTTATGTCTACTTTAAAGATGGAAATACTGAGAAAGATTGATAGACTTGCCCAAAATTATCCACGGTATAAAATTACAATAATGTGTGTAAAAAGATTTAATTTAATGGTTATCATCTTAGTAGATATTAAATAAATGTTCATTTTTATCTTTTTCTGCCTGATTTTATTAATAATAATACCTATGTTCTCTAATTAGATATAGTAGCCCCAAATATTTCTACTGACTATTGGACTTCTTAAACTATTGTTAACTATAAAAATAACTGATGTGTATGTCTATAAAATAAAGATGTCAAGTAACATTTCCCCAGTGCTATTTTAAGGCATAGGATAAAGAAATAAGAATTTCTAGAATCTATATGATATGTGGAATGTGGATGATTTGTACACTCACATTAGCTGCTGATGGTCTGCCTCTACAAGGTTCATTAGGAAAATATTTTTCATAGTTAAATCTATTCATTTTGGTTTAGGTCTCTAGTTCCTTTGTAGTTTTACATTTTTAGAATTTGGCTTTAACAATCTCAGATTTGTGAAAGGATAGATTTTTTTATAACATACTTTTTTAATTCAATTTCTTTTTTAACAGATACGTAAAGACACAAAATTGTACATATTTATGTGCTCTATGTATTGTTTCAATAGATTATATAAGATTTAGGTAAGCTTGAAAAGTAATATCTGGGATTTAAAATTATTTTTTGCATTACTCATTGAAAAGCAGTGTTGTTTCAGAGCACAAGCATACTTACAACCATTCAATTTACTAAGAACATCATTGTCTTTCTTCAGTTTAACAAATATTTATTAAGCAAGTTGGGCATTATTGAGCTCAGTACAAAAGAAGGTATAATCATAAAATGATCACATGAGAAACTGAGACACTATAAACCTAGTACTAGAAATGTTTAACCAAGTTAGACCCAAAGATTTCTTGAAATGGAAATATTAAGAGACAACTGAATATCAGTGACAGTTTTACAAATGTATAATTTAAATTAAAATTGAATCCGAGGACTAGGGTTCAGGTTAGGAGAGAAAAGTAAGGAAGAAGGAAAAATGTATGAGCAAGATACAGAGAAATATAAATTTAAAATCTTCCTGCCTACACCAGGACTCACCTTTGCATAGACAGATGAATAAACTAATCTTTGTTATTTTATTTCTTTCTAAGGACAGCTAGAGAAGTACCATACACAGAAATGAAAAACAGAATTGTTATTATTCAGGGATTCCTTGCCATTATCCACCAGCCATCAAGACTCTCTTTTAAAAAATACTCTGTTTAAATCAGCAAATTTTCAAATTCCCCAACAAGACTAACTTCTTTCATTTTGAAGATTGTTTTTATGTTATGGTTTTTAAATGAGGAGGAGGGTAACATAGCAGGCACAAGGCCCTGGGTTCTAAACCCAAAATTGGAAAAAAATAAATAAAAGTCCTGTACAAATTTTAAACTGCTGAGGACCACCAAGTTCTAATTTTGTTGGTTTATTTTTTTGAGAAACTTTTGAATCAGTATTTCTCTCAGAATCAAGACAATCAATACTTTATCATAGACTTGTTAGTGCCATATCTCCAGTTATCTTAACATTTTATGGTAACAGAAAAAGTCACAGTATTTCATAATTTGGAGAAACCAAAGACCATCATATCCAAAGCCCTACCATTTCTTTTTTTTAAAATCATGCCCAGCCTTTACTTGACTATCTCAATAACTCTTTCCATCTCAGAGTTCATTGCTTGAACAGTGCTAATAGTTTGAAAGTCCAAACATCAAACTGAAATCTGTCATCTTGTAAATTCTACTCACTGGCCCTTTCTCTGCCCTTGGCAATACACAAAAGAAGGTTAACTCCTCTTTTACATTACAGTACTTGAAAAGAAATTTAAGTCCACTTATTCTTATTTTTGTATTCATTTTTTCTACCATTCTCAGACTTTCATGAGACCCACATACTCCATTTTATTTATACATTAAAAAGAAAAACTTTATATGTACATATAATGGTACCAGTGGAAAAATACATTTTTATTTCATGCCTACTCTCTACCAGAATATACTTTCAGCCTTTATGGTGCCCCGTGGGAAAACTAGATCATACTTTGTATAAACATACAAATATTTATAGATACAAATTATTTTAAGCTCTCTTTCTGGTTGGAATTCTAACTTGAAAAGTATTGTTGTCTATATTACTATTTAAAAAGCAATATATATATATATATTTATATATAAAACTCTTTGGATTCAAATCTCAGATCTGCCTCTTACTAGTGTGTGACCTATAGTTTCTATAGTTCTGTATTTTTATGTATAAAGTAAAAACAGTAAGCCCACTTACCTGGGAGGATAAATATGTTAGTTGTGTGTAGTTATGTTGTATTAGTCTATTTTTATCATTATAATAAAATACCTGAAACTGGATAATTTATAAAGAGATGAGTTTTATTTAGCTCACAGTTTTAGAGACTGGAAGTTCAAGATCAGGTGGCTTCATTGGCTCAGACTCTGTTGAGGGACAGATGTTGGGAGCATAAGATTGAGAGGGGGGTTGGAGATTTAGCTCAGTGGTAGAGCACTTGCCTAGCAAGCATGAAGCCCTGAGTTTGATCCCCAGCACCCCCCCAAAAAAAGATTGAGAGGAACCCAGAAATTGATTCAATCATCAGGCTCTGGCTGTTATAACAACTCACTCTTGGGAAAACACAGGAGTCACACCAGAGCTACTTTAATCACTTTGGATGGCAGCTAACCCAATAACCACTTATGGGCCTTCCACTATTTCCCATTTCTTAGAGGCTCACGTCATTTCCCAGTATCTCTACACCAAGGTCTAAGCCTCTAACACATAAATCATAGCAGGCTGTAAAAGCAGTATTTGCTACATAACTATTTGCTTGTTTAGTTTTGTTTTGTTTTGTTTTGGAGAGAGTTTCACTATGTTGCTCAGACTGGCCTCAAATTCTTGGACTGAAGCAATCCTTCTGCCTCAGCCTCCCAAGTAACTGAAACTGCAGGCACATGCCACCACACAGTGGCTTACTTTGTTATTATATGCAGTATAAATGAAAAGAGCTTTAGCTCAAAATAAATGGATAAAGATTGAATAAATACTGAAAAAAGTTTTTATGGAAAAAATATCAAGCAGTGATACACAATAGTACAGATGTGGAAAAGTAAAAGGAAACATTATAGAAGACATGCTAAGTGCTCATTTTATCTTGAATTTGTCAGAGTGATAAATACCTGAGATAACCTTTCCAGTGAACCCTTACAAGGCTCCTGTCATAAAATGAACAGAAGCTAGCATACCGAAATATTTTGGTTTTCACATATAAATGTTAGAAGCAGATTTGTCTAGAGACATAGTTCCGGGGTGAAGATTTCTGGTTGTTCCTTTCTTCATCACTGACTGAAATCAAGCATATAAATTCATCTCTTTATATATTAGATATTCATCTACAAAATGGATGAATTGTTGCTTTTCACATAAAACATAAGATGATAACAAATGTACTTCTATCTGTCAGTACTATGAACTCAGAATACTTATAACTTCTATAAGGGTAGAATACTTATAACTTTATGTTATTGCCTGCCGTAAGGGGAAACTGATGTAGAGTCAAAAAGAGGACTCAGATGACAAAACAAGTAATTTGGATTGATTCTAATAATTTTACCATTGTTATCTCCTTACACTGGAAGTTGGAAAAAGCATGGCTGCTGTTAAAGAATGGATAAAGAATGTCCAGTGAAAGAAGTAACCATTATACATAGTCACTAATGGTACACAGGTGAGAATTTTCAGGAAGGGTCCAAGTTTCTTCAAAAGATACTTACAAGAAAGAAACAGTAGACCTCTTTGATGTTAAGTTTGAAGATGACCTGTTAAAATATACAGAAGAAGCAGTTAATCATGCTGGAAAGACTAATTTACATAAGAAGAAATAAAATATGCTTTTCTACAAGGAATAAAGATAGCATTATAGTGATGGATGTATCGGGGTAATTTAAGAGTCTTTCCCTTGGTTTCTTTACCACTTTCCTTAAGTTTGACTGCTGCAATTAATATAATATCCCTGCATGTGTTACTCTTCAGAATGAGATTTTATGAAAGGAAAATCAGATCAGTTTTTAATAAGTGATTTTAAAAAGAGTTTTATAAATTTTTAAAATGCTTTCCTGCAAAACATAGGTATTTGAACCAATGAGAAAATAACTGTTAATTCTGAACATTGTATAAATGTAACAGAGTCTTATTATAATGTGTTTCTTACTTACAGTGACTAAGGACTACATTTTATAGGCAGCTGTATTATAATTTCACATTAATACTAACCTCATTGATAAAGTTTAAAACAAGATTCACATCATGCAAATGTTCTAGCATAAAACAGGGTGTTTAGAACCTTATATATGTGATACTTTGATATGAGGTCTATAATTCCCTCCCTTTTTTGCCATTTTCAAGACTTACCAATACTGTACTCTGTGCCTTAAAATGGGACTACTCTGTGGGGTAGATACATGAGTGGGTATCACTATCAGGAATAAATATTTAGGGGAATGAGAATACCATTTTTACATAATATTGAAAGCAAGTATTCATAAAAATGCGCCTTCCCTCAGAGGTACATCAAGGACAACAGTGGCTTCAGTATTAAGAATAAATTCGCTGTAGTTTGTCTTTACTCAGTAAACTTTAGTTATTAACTCTTGCTTTATAAAACACTGAAGGACACACATTAGCGAACTTATTTTTAAGGGCCAGATGATAAATATATTAGACTTTATGGTCCACATGGTCTCTGTCACAAATACCCAACTCTGTTAACCCTGTAGCATGAAAGCAGCCATAGATAATGTGAATGAATAGGCCTAGCTTTGATCCAGTACAACTTTATTGTGGATGCTAAAATTATATTTCATGTAATTTTCATATGTTATGAAATACTAGTCTTCTTTTTATTTGTTTGAATTATTTTAAAAGTTAAGTTCATTCTCAGATTGCAGACCATATGAAAAACCACCAGTAGTGAGGCTTTGACCCATGGGCTGTAGTTTGTCAATCCCTATTTAACAAATTTTATTCCTATCATGCACTAGCATCTACTAGCATCTGTTCTGTTAATCCAAAATGTCATGGTATTTGAGCTTTCAGAAGAATATTCTGAAAATTTTAGATCGCGAAAGGAGAAGTCCCATAAGAAATTAATGCTTAGACTCAAATATGTTGAGATATTGCAATGAAAAAGTCCAAAGTCTGTACCTTTTAGAATTTACATTTTAACGAGGGAACACAAACATAAGAGAACAAATAAAATGTATAGTATTGGAGATAATAAAGATGAACTGGAGAAGTAAGATAAATAGTCCAAGCAGGAATTAGCATTATAACTTAAGATAGGGCCATCCATTAGCAAGGGTGACATTTCAGCAGAGACCTAAAGGAGGAAAGAGAGGAAGCCATGGATCATACAAAGCTTTTATATCACCTTTAGTTTAATGGAGCACAGGCTAATTAACAGGGAGACCAATATAGGAGGCTATTTAAATCATCTAGATGGAAAATATTAGTGGTTTGGACTAAGAGAAATAGACTATTGATATAATTTGAAGGTAGAAGTAACAGATGATATAAAGAGAAAGAAATAAGCCAAGTGAAAGGTGCAGGAATTGACTTTGGCAACTGAAAGAATGGAATTGCCACTCATTGAAATGGTAGACATGGAGAAGCGTAGGCTTGAGGGAGATAATCAGGAGTTTTGCTTTGGTGATGGCATCTTAAACTGCCTTTTGATATCCAAATGGAGACATTGAATTACAGTTAGATATGTGCATCTGAAGTTTAGAGAAAATGTCTGGGCTAGAAATTTCATCTTTTAATGTCATCATCATATAAAGTTAAAATTCATGACAACTGATGAAATCACTGAAGTAGTTACTGATACTGCTGTGTATTTATTGGAATTACTGCCCCTAATCTTTTTCTTATCCACTTTCAAAGAGGTAGGTAGTTTGTAGTACTTGTCCCCTGTGCTCACCCACAAAGAGTGAAAGGAATCCCAATGAATCAGAAACCTGACCTGCACAGAATGTACCATTAGTTGGCCGTCCTCAAATTTTGCCATGATGTAAACATGGGAGTGCATTTTCCCTACTACCTCCTTGCTGGAAACTGTGTGCACTGGAGGTAAGTGTGACAGGGGAGGTTGTGGGTAATGATGGGGTGAGGGCTTCCTAAACCTTTCTCAGACCTCAGAAATGCTTTGATTCTGAGGAAAGGAGAAGGTTCAGGCTGGTTCTTATTTACCTGAACCAGTTAATACAGCCCTAAATTTGACCTGCTTTCCTCAAACTGGGAATCAGAAATCCCTTTTCTCTTCTGTTTTTCTGCTGCAGAAATTCCCAACATTCCCATTTTGTGGGCTCCAGAAAGGGGTAAGCGAAGACTTCAATCCCAGCCAATCATTTCAAGATTAATAATTTTTAGTGTTTTGGTTTCTTTTGTCATCATAAAAATGCTTGGACCCATTTTTCCCATCTGTTTAATTTCCTTGTGGATTGTTATGTATCTGTGTTCTAGGGTCATTTTGTATCCTGGGGCAATAGAGTTCAGATCCATCTGCTATTTCCATTTTTGTGGTGTTCTCTTGTGGATTCTCATATATAGTTCATGGATTACTGTTTCCTAGATGGAAGATACCCAATTCAGGAACCATTTCACTCTCAATCTCCTCTTTTCCTGAATGGTGTTTTGTTCCCCTGCTGACAGCTTGTCTCTGCCCTCCCCAACTGCTTCTGATGATTGCTTCTCTACTGTCCCATCTTCCTGCTTGATTGTCTTTGGGTTTTGTCTCTACTTTTTGCCTCACTTCACTCATCTGCTGAACAATTTGCTTTCTTCATTCACTGATACTTTGTCCATCAGCAGATGGCCTGGTACCGCCATACCTGTCTGCTATTTTCGCGTTTCAGACTGCCCCACATTGTCTATTTAGTCTCCTACCATTCTGCTGTACTATAACCTCCTAAATGCTTTGCCTGTTTTATCTTGCTCTTTCTGATCTATGCTTGTAATTTTGTAAATAGGTACAGATTCTTTAGCACTCCTGCTATCTCCACTTGCTTGTGCCACTGATACGAATTGCTGACTGAATTTGCTTGACTACTGCCTTCTCTGCCTATTTACTTCCCATGGCTGCCCCATCAATTTACTTGAGGCATTGCATTTGTCTCCTATGAACTTGCAACTTGCTGATTGGCTCGTGTTGCCTCCTTTATATTTTGCTGCATCTAATAAATCATTGCTGTTGCTCCTCTGTTGTCTTGTAACCTTGATCAGATTTTACTTTGAAGAAAAAAAATTCCTGTATATGTCCAAATATATCTTAGAAATAGGAAAATGCTTTGCTATTTAACAGCCCAGTCCTGTTTACTCCTAAATTTTATACTCACTATCACCCATTCTTTCTGCTTTTTTATACAACTCCACATTCTTCTCTTATTTAGGATTTTTTTCTGGGTCATTCATCATCCTTGCTTCAGCTATCTTTTTGCATCATATATTTTGTACATTTTTTTCTTCTGTATGGAATCTATTAATAATTTTCCTTATACTAAATTTCTTATTTTCCCTAAATTTTCCAGGGTTCCATGAGGACAAATTACTTCTATTGATTTTATTATTTTTAGTAATACCAAAAGAACTTTAAATATGACCTCCAAATATAATAAATAATTATATTATGCTTTGTAGTTTAGTTTTCAGCATGCTCTGTTTTTTCCTTTGAGAATATCAGTCCACAGCTTGTGTAATATCAGTTCTTCAGAGATCCTTCTGATGAATTTATCTTTCCCTCCTTTTAATCTGTCTTATGTGTGAGTGGACTCTTGAAATTGATATTTCCTCATTATTTACTGAATACTTGGCATTTAAAAATAATGTGTACCATAAAATTTCTGCTCTTATTCACTTATTTTACAATGAAAAATCAAGCCCAAAAAGCAAAGGAGAATTTTTGTGGAATTTACAAGAGGCTAAGAGTAGATATAAAGTAGGGTGTGTATGTGTGCATGCACATATGTTTGTACAGATTTGAAGTGTTCCGTGTATGTGTTCACAACATCATTGTGCTTGAAATGTGAGAAGTGCGGGGTATCCATATTAAATTTTATTTTATTTTTATAAACAAAAGAGAAAGGGAAAAATCTAAAAAGAAAATGATATATTCAAGGAATATGGGGAAAGTATGTACAGGATTTTATTAGAATTTTATTTTAGTAATAAAGATAAAAATAAGGGTCACTATGAAGAAAAAGGCCACTTTAGGAAATCAAGGAATTCATTTAGCAGCTTTTTATTATGGTAAAGAGTACATAACATAAAATTTACCATTTTAAACCTTTGAAGTAAAATTCAATGGTATTAGTTCATGCAGTGGTACAGTATTACTACTATATTTTATACATCTTCACTACTATTTCCAGAATTTTTTCATCATCCCAGACAGAAACTGCCTACACATTAACTAACACTCCCCATTAATTCATTCCCCAGCCCCTGATAAACTCTTATTTACTTTCTTACTCTAAATTTGCCTATGCTAGCTACCTCATACAAATATAAACATAAAATGTGTTCCTTCTGCATCTGCCATAATTTAAATAACATATGGTTTTCAAGGTTCATCCGTGTTCTATACATGCATCAAAATTTCACTCCTTTTTAAGACTAATATTTCAGTGTATCTGTGTGCCACCATGTGTTTATCAACTCCTCATATTGGTGGACATTTGGGTTGCTTTCCTCTTTGGCTATAACGCTGGTAATGAACACTGGTGTGCAAGTGTCTGTTTTGTTTTTCTTTCCGTTCTTGTCAGTAAAGAACTACAAGTAGATTTGATAGCTTTTCTTTTTTCTATTTGGGAGGAAACTAATAACAAAGACATCAGGGAAGCTACATAATAAATATGAGTGATGAATAAGTCCAAGATACTGTATTAGGAGCTGAAGAAATTATAAACTTTTAGAAAGACTACAAAGTTTAAGACTTTGTAAGACCCTGTATTCTAAGTTTATAAAAGAAAAAATGAAGTTTAATGAAGCATCTTAAATGTTTGAGAGATAGCAGAAATGATTTTGAAGACTTTTTAATGCCAATTTTAGAACAGAATAATGGCATATCGTTGAAATGGAATTATGTGGACTTTTTAAAAGGGTAAAGGTTAGTTATTTGAAAGACAGTATATTTCAGTGGTAAATGACATGAGGGAAACCTTCTCGTCATGTTTAGAGGAACCAGCAGTGGAAATAGGAATTCCTTTTAATTCAGTAGTCCTGTATTCTGACTTTTACCTATAGAGACTTTCTAAAACAATACCTAGATGCAATTCCAAGAGATTCTGACTCAGTAAGTTGGCAATATGGTTTAGATTGTGTCGTGTGTGTGTGTGTGTAAAACAGTATCAGTTAAATTGAACTTTGTACTATAGTGCTATAGCTCTCACAGAACAATTGGCCCTTGTGTTCAAGAAGTTAAAAAGTAGGGTTTTTAAAATAGTAGTGAATGTAGGATAGAGGACTTTCAGTACATGAGGTGAATGTTTTCACGTATTAATTCAAGAATTTAGGGGGACATTAGAGATTTAGCTCAGTGGTAGAGCACTTGCCTAGCAAGTGCAGGGGCCTGAGTTTGATCCCCAGCACCACCACCCCCCAAAAAAGAATTTTGGGATGAATTTTTACATACTATATCTATCCTTTCTCACCTAAGATTTCTCAGATTAAACAATGAAACACAGAAAGTTATTTGAGTCACTATTTCTCAGTTCTCCCAAAGTGTGGTGTGTAAACTCCTCTACCATCCTGTGAGTAAAACATTCATTTATGTCATCCACCAAATTTTATTATTTTCTTCTAATTGTTTTCAGGAAATGTTCAAAGTCAGAGTAGTTGCATAGAAGAAAATTCCTTTCTCTCATCACTAACCAAGGAAAAATAATCTCTTCTGTATTAAAACCTCATCACAGCTGATAGGGACTGGCAATAATTTAAATGCCAATGGAAGCCTCTTTAATTTTAAAATCCAGTGCATTCAGTGACAGATTAGAGATTTCACTGATAGCAATTAATAGCATTACCTAAAACCATACATATTAGTTATGTAGTGGAAGAGTAAAGAATGTAGTGATTGATAACTACATCCAGGCGTCCAGGAGGTTGTTCCTGAGTGCAATCACAAGCACAGTGAAGGATTTTTCTTATTGATAGTATTCAGGAATTCACTTCATCTTCACTGCCAATTAAAACTCACTGAATTCCTGGTGTCAGAAGGTTTAGACATATTCACTAGCTTTTATTATGTGCCTGATAAACTAATCATCTGAATTTGAACTTTTTTTATGCTTGATATATTGGTATAAGTTCAAACTTGAGCGCACTTAGCTTGCATTCCTATTTTTTACTGCTTCACACTGATTCCTTTAAAATTCCTTCACACTGCACTTAGGATAAGTTTTAGGATGTTGTTTCTCTTTTTTTTCCTGATTGTCCTACTAAAGTTGTTTATTTTAATGGCACAGCTATGGGAAGATCAAAGTTCTCATGTCAAGAGGAAAGCACTAAAATAGAAACTACATCAGATTTAGCTTCTTTTCTTAACATTGACAACTAGCTTAAAAAGATTTTTCCTCACTTGTATTTATTCTGAAAAACATTTTGAAGCAAAAATATTATGCAGATATTTTAAAGATATAGGATAATGGAAAATATAAGTAACATTTTATTAAACTTAATTTATTAATATTAGATGTACTTTTTCTTGTGATCTCTGAACTTCACTTTTTAATTTCATGGAAAATTAAACTGAACATACAGTGATATGTGTTTCCTCTGTATGAAAGTTAAACAGAAGATAATATATTTCCTCCTTACTAGGCATAAATAGTTTTCATATTTAATAACAAAAAAATTCTCTAAATTTCCTCACCATCAGGAGATTCTTTTTAGGAAACTCCTCTCTAGTGAACAAATATCTAATTTTTCTCCATTTTCTCCTCTCTCTACTAATAGTCAAACATATTCAGTACAGAATCTTCTAAAGACTGTGTCGCTTTCTTACGCGGACATTTTGTGAAAGTACTTTCTCTACAGTTACAAATCACATAACAACACGAGTAGCACTAATAACCAGTCTCCATATCCCCCTGATCTCTTTCCCACCATTTTCCCTCCTACTATCAAAGTTTTAGTGTTGCTGTGAAAAACTATGGCATAAGAGGTTAGGTTGGTAAGGAGATTGCCTGAGTGAAGGTAAATTTCTTCAAATGGAGAAACTAGTAGAAAGCTTCTTTGTTCATACATAATATTCTTTAACTTCATGAACATCAAAAATCAATAAAAGTTTATTAGTTAGGTATTTGGATGTTTGTAAAATACTAGCCAGTGCCAAACATTTTATATTTGTTTTCTAATCATTTTAGATTTCTTATAACATTTAGTACATGTGAAGAAATTAAGAGTATTTTCTGTTCTTGTCAGCAGCATAAAAACTGTTTAGATTAATTCCTCAGATATTCAGGCATCAAATTTTCTTTGGTTTTTTTACTTCCATGGCATAATAGTGCATGTGTATTTTCTTTGAAGTCAAGGTCATAATCCTTTTATAGAGATAAGATTCTAAAAGAATCAAAATTAAGATAGATTTTGTCAAAGTGATAAATGACAGACCCTGTTTAAATGTCCTGCTTCTTGTGAAGTTTAGAAAGGATAGGGTACAACTGAAGACCACCTACAGGAGGTTTCAGTTTCATCAACAAAATCTGTCTTCAAATTTCCATATTTCCTGGTTAATGTCGGAATAGTAGGAGCGCAGCATTTTGCATATTATAGGTGTTCCTTGAAACCATAAAATGGTGACCTTTTTGTTGTAAGATGAGTATTAAAGATGTGATTTTAGCAGAAATGTATATGTTCATTTAGAAAAAGGAGATCACAATTTTTACAATTAGAATAACAGATTTTTTAAAAGTAGTTTTTTAAAAAATACAACTCCTATTTGTAATATATGATTTTTGCCAACAAATAACTTAGAAAATATAAAAAAGTCAATTGAAGTAAATGAAAGTCACCAGTTATTGCAACCCTCAGTTATTACTGGAACTAATTGATTAATAAACATTAATGAGAGCACATCAAGAAATTCATATCTTGAATTTCTTAATAATATCACTGTATTATACACTTACTGTATGCCAAGCTTTATGATAAGCATTCGGTGTAATATTTAATCTGAGAAACAACCTACAAAATAGTATTTTTACAGATAAGAGGAACAGGGTTAGAAAGATTGAAAAATTATGTATGTTGACCTAGATCACAAAAGTAGCAGAAGATAATAGAACTAGAATTTGTACGAGGCAGTCATAATCTCAGACCCTTTGCTCTTAAAACATAATGAAACAAATTTCTTCATCTAATTACTGTTATACAAAAATGGTATGTCACTCACTGCAGATTATGAATAAGCTCTGAATAATTTCTTTACCAAAACATTTAGGTTCTTTCCTATTTTCTATCACAAATCTCTTCATGAAATTGTCATATATACCTCTAACAATCACTTTAGAAGTACTTCCTTAAAAGAGAATAACTGACTCAAAATTGTGACTTCTCAAAATACATATTGCCAAATTGTCTTCTTAAAATAGAGGTACAAATGTATGTATTTGTACTGTTGGTCTATGGTATTACATGTCCATTTTAATTTTTAATCTTCCCAATTTATAGGTAAGAAATTGTATGTGTTTGTTGGCAGGTTGCAGATTAATAATGAAATGAAACACTCTTGTCGTATTTGTTGGGTTTTCTTCTTTTAAACTGCCTTTTTTGGTTCTGTTTTCTTTTGGCTTAGTATTCTGTTCTTAAAGACTGATTCTAATCACAAAGAGGAGTTTAAGGAACTGCTTGTTGATAAATGATTTTGCAGGTCAGATTTCTATTTTAGTTACATCATTTTGGCAATAAATACAAACTACTTCATTTTCTCTGTTCTCAAAATATTAACATATTATTACTCAGTTCTTTTATCACTCACCTTCTTTAGCAGTGGTCAAACTAAAAAACACATCCTGAATCTAAGGTATGATATTAATAAAATATAAATACAGGTTTTTTTAATAAGTTAGTTTTGCCCTTTGTGAGGTCCCCTCTCCCCATTGCTGATACATTTTATTTTCTAGCTATCTTTTCCTTGTGGAATGTTTCCTGTTAAATATTTTACAGCCAGAAATTTACTGAACCTCAATAATTTAGAAGTAATGATCTATTTGTAGACTATGAAAAACCTTGGAAAATAACTCATAATTAGATTATTAAATATATATGACTGCTATTAACAATCATTTTTATAATTATAAATATATAATCTTGCAGTTATTTTGCTTGGAAGTTCACTTTTCTGCATAGGAATTCCAAA
This sequence comes from Hystrix cristata, assembly GCA_004026905.1. Classification (NCBI taxonomy): domain Eukaryota; kingdom Metazoa; phylum Chordata; class Mammalia; order Rodentia; family Hystricidae; genus Hystrix; species Hystrix cristata. The sequence goes on along the minus strand of PVJO010002366.1, from coordinate 99,967 downwards.
GGAAAAATTGGACTGCATTAATGTTAATTATATTTTATTATTTAAACATCAAAATATTTTATAAACATTTTCTAGCATACAGACCTTAACTCTTCCTCAATGTCCAAACAAGTAGATTTTTTTATTTGTCCTCAACATGAAAGCCATTTCACAACCTAGAGTTTTGGATAAGTGAATTAACACTTGGTCATAGTTTCCCATAGAAGCATATATAAGTGCTTCTCAGTTAGATACGATTTTGGTCCCCAGACAACTTTTGGCAATGCCTGGTAGCATTTTGGTCTTTCACAGTTGGAGAAGAGCTACTGATATTGAGTGACAAGAAGCCATGGATTTTTACAATGCACAGGACGTCCCTCTGCATAAAGAATCAGCTGCCCTAAAATGTTAATAATGCAAAATTGAGAAACACTCTTTTAAATAATATTATTCACTACCTATGAATTTCCGCCACTGTGCTGAGAATTAGGGGTATGTGGGTAGGAAGTTACCTTCTTAATAGTTAAAAAGTGACATTATTGGGAGGCAGAAAGAATTAGATAAATAAAATATTATGCAGTAATTGATTTAGTAGTGATAATATAGGAGATGTCAACCTGAGGGGCTTAGTTAGTTTAGGGAAACTTTAAAGGAAGTGACACTAGGATTGTTTTTGTTGTTGCTTACCTTTTATTTAAATTACAAAAAAATACACAAATAGTATAGTTATAGTTTAATAGATTTTCAAAACTGAACATACTCACGTAATCAGGATGCACATCAAGAAACCAAAATGTTATCAGCATTCCAGAAGCCCCCTAATGCCCTTAGAATCATAGCTCATCTTCAAGAGTTACTACTATCCTGATCTTTAACACTATGCATTATTGTTCTTTTTTTACTAAACCTGATATAAAGGGAATCACAGTAACATTTTGTGTCTGTATTCTTTTGTTCAATGTTATTTTTGTAAAACCGATTCATATCATTTCATGTAGTGATTTGTTCATTCCCATTACAGAACAGTAATCCAGTATATATATCTACCAATATTTATTAATCTCTTCTACTGTAAAATCACAATGGCTGAAATTAGATGTCAGCCAGTAGGTCTCTTTGGCAGCAGAATGAATTTTGAGAGATGTAGCAAAAGCCTGGAAATGTAGTGGGGTCAAATGGTGGAAGATACCTGTGTATAATTAAAGACATTTGGATTTTTTCTTAGGAGATGAGATTTTTTGAAAGATATTAAACAAAAGAATTTACTGAGAATTGTATTTTTAGAAAAACCACTTTGGCAGCAAAATAGAGAATAGGTTGAGTGGGAGTAAACTTGCCCGTACCACCAATCAAGAAGTCATTGGAATAGTTCAGATAAAAGATACCAAGCCTAAATGAGGGCAGTGCAGATTGGAGTGGAAAGCAACATATAACTCTGTATAGGATTAACAGCACTTTCAGACTAATCAGGTATGAGGTTTGTAGAGGTTAGTTTCTTGAGTCAAACTTCAAACCCGGTATCTTTCATTGAAATACAAAATGTGCATAATGAAGAAAAATAATAGAATTCAATGTTAGCAATTAAAGTTGAATTCAAAATAACTTCCCAATTTGTCTTTAATGTTTAAGCTTGTGAAAGAACAGATACCATTAATCTGAGAATAAATTGATGAAAATTTCTACAGAGAATCTGAAAGGAACTTGGCAATAGTCTAAGTCAATGGTAGTGAACCTCTGGCACGTGTGGCACAGCAGGCTGTTGGTATCATTGAAAGCTCTAAAAGGTTCGCCATCACTGGTCTAGGTTAATGGCTCTGGCTGTTTATTTTTACTTAAAACATATGGTTTCCTTTTGTTGTTCTAATATTTCACTATTTATACATTTAACCATGATTAAAGTGGTTTTCCTCTCAGTAGAAACAAATGAGGACAAGAGAGAGGGGTATTGTTTTGCTCTGTGTGTGTGTGTGTGTGTGTGTGTGTGTGTGTGTGTGTGTACGCGCGCACGCACGCACGCATGCACACGCAAAAATTTGAGAAGGGAAGATGGGTTAAAATATCGTATCTGTGTGAATAAGAAGGCAGTTGTCTGAAGTGGGATTAATGAGTCCCCAGTTGTTATCACCAGGCGGGAAGATTACTGTCTGCTCTAATTGTATTCGTGCATGCATCCCTAAAGAGAGTGAAGAGAGTGAGTCGGAATGTTTCTTCTAGTCACCAGGCAATAGCATCACTTCAAAGATGTGTTGATTACAGAGACAGCGATCAAGCTAGTTGTCCCTAGAAACCTAGAGAATTAGGGCGATTAGGTTTTGATAAACAGCATTACCTATCAGTGTTCTCAAAAGTAAAAAATTCTAACATTAAAAAGTGAAATCTGATCTATAGTAATTATATCTGTTATCTGTTTAATTGAATAAAATATATGATTTTTAAAATTGTAGTCACTTGTGTGAGAGACTTTTGGATGAGTTCATCTTAATAACTACACCATCTGTTTGAAGGACATTAGAGTATATATAAAAGAGAGTGTATGTTTACTCATTGTATAGTCAGTGCATTAATTGTAGGGATCTTTGTAATTTGTGGGTATACAAGGGTCTTGGTTCCACAAATTAAGAACATTATGTATATTCTCATACTTTGTTGTTTTGTTTTTCATTTTAGGAGCATGTGGATTTTGTCCAAATATTTGTGAATTCTAGCTTCTGTGCATTAACATGTATATTGTAGTTTTCTAAAAATCAATAAAGGGTAAATTCTATAAAATTTCCTTGGAAGATTTTGATTTGGAAAAACAACACGTCTACATTTTCCTAATTTTTAGGAAGACATGTATTACTTTCTCATCTCATTTATTGCTTTTATTTAAAGAAAACAAAGGAAGAAAAACTTAAGATCACCTGTCAGTCTTCAGCTACAGAGCCAAAGATCAGAATACTGTAATAGAAAGAAAAATAACTTGAGGAGCTACCAGCTTTGTATTCATTTATAGATTTTGTGTCATATCCTTTATTCTAATTTCATATTATCAATAAAGTTGTAAAGTCAACAAAAGCAGCAACTAAAAATGATAAAATATTTTGACAATACCATGTAATAAGCCAAGAAAATATTAAGACTTCTTCCAATCTTAGAAAATCAAAAGGGAATTAAAATGAAAATTAGCTATGGCAAATTAGCTATATCATTGTGGTCTACATATTTAGTCATCAGAAGAATAGCTAAATATCCTTTTGATACTTTAATATCTCTTGGTTACCAGTCCAAGAATTCGAACCTCATTCCAAACTCACAACTTTTATCCCGAATTATGGAAAAATGAGAAGAATAGTATGTGCTTTTTCTTTCTCTAAACTATATTTGCATTAACAGATAATAATACCATCTGTAGCATGAAACACCCATTTTCCCAATAAGAAGATCCTAAATTGGAAGGATTATGTATCTTAAATATATTTATCTACTTTTAGAGATTTAGACTAAATAGTGAAATATTTAATTCATTAAAATACAAATCCAAATTTAAAGCCACATAGAAAACAATATATTATTTATGACAATTACATCTTTTTCATGGAAATTTTTTTAAAACCAAGAACATGTATTGGTACATTGTACATATATTGATCACATTTATCGTGTTTGTTTTGTACTTGTACATGGTGTCTCTTGGTTCTCCCCCCTCTACCCCCTTCTCCCTTCTGTTCCCTCCATCCCTATTTACAGCAGGTTTATTTACAATTCTCTCTGATTTCCCTTTCCCCTTTCTTTCTGTTTTTTCCCTTCCTGCTTTTCCCCCTTCCCTCTTTCTAGTACTCCTCTCCTTTGTATATTATCTTCCTTTTATATAATATCCGTTACACTACTTTGTTCTTATTTACAGTTATGGTTTCTCATATCAGAGAAACAATTCGATGTGTGCTCATGAGTGTCTGATTTATTTCACTTAATAGTATATTTTCATGGAAATTTTATATAAAGTTTTATTCAACCTCAACATAATACCATTAACATCAATGTCTTTATCATTGCCAGAGTCCTTTTTGAGTTATCTATTTTCCCACGGCTTTTCAGCCTTTGTTATTTTTTTGTCTTCATAGTGCTATTGTGATAAAATTTCGATATCACACAATTTATCCATTAAAAGTATGCAACTCAGTGGGGTTTTTTGGTATTCTGCATTAACTCTTAAAATTGTGGTACAATATATTTATCAAAAAACTTGCTGTTTTACCCATTTTAAGTATATGATTTGTTGTCAGTAATTATATTTACAGTGTTTTGTAATCATGACCAATAGCTAGTTTCAGAAATTTTTCATGAAAAACACCAAACAGAAATTCTGTAATTATTAAGCAGTACCTTCCCATTTCTCCATCTTCTAATCCCTGACAATTTCTAATCTATCCCCATATTTCATATAAATGGAATCCTATATTTGTCTTTTTGTATCTGGCTTATTTTACTTAGTATAATGCTTTCTTAGTTTATCCATGTGGTAGCGTACATCAGGATATCATTTTTGTGGCTGAATATTATGTTGTATGGAATACAGTTTTCTTACCCATTCATCTGTTGCTAGACATATTCTTTCTGCCTTTTCTATATTTGGTGATAGTGCCTACAATGGTTTTTGAGATAGAATAATTTATTTAAGATTAATCTATTCAAACTATTGGGATATAAGAATCTAATAGATTTTACTTTCAGATCCTTTGGTGAAATACCTGGGAGTTCAAAGTCTGAATCAGATGGTTATGCTACATTTCACATTGTATGGGATCAAACTATTTAAGAGTTTTATAGTTTTATCTCTTCATGTAAGCTCTTGATCCATTTCACGTTAATTTTTGTATGTGGTATAAGATAGAATTTCAATCTTATTACATAGTTAAGGAGATGTAGCATTTTAAAATTTTCTGTTTGCAGGTATAACTGGAAATGTTATTCCAAACTTTAAGTACCCATTTGCCTAACATTAGTACACTTGATATTTTCTTTCATTTTGTAATTACATACATCCTAACAAAATAAAACTATTCATAGATTAAATGTTGAAATATTAAAAATTATAACCTTAAGAATATTGAAGGAGGAAATGTTATAAATAAGCATCCTCGGGAGTGAGTGTGTATGAATGGATGTGTGTGAGTGTTTGTGTACACAGTCTGTTCCCATCCTTTCTGACTGGAAGAATTTATTTCCAGTAGATGCAACCAACTCTATCCCTGTGCATACTAGCTGCACTCTGCCCTATCAAAGTTACTTCTTCTTTGCCTATAACTCTAACCTAACTCAATCCTAGATATACACACACATACACATAAACACACTCTGAAGCTGGGAGTGTGATACAGTGGTAGAGAACCTGCCTAGCTCCTGCAAGGCTTGGGTTCAGATTGCTAGCACCACAAAACAAAACAAAAAATAGATTCTATTTTCACTTGTTGGTGTAAAAACTTGGAAGCTATTCGGATCGCAAAGCACCTTATTCTAAGCACCATAGTCCAGGTGTTTTGAAATATTCTGATATTTATATCTTGAATTATAAATCTAATTCTGAGATTTCTATCCAAATTTCTGTATCAAAAAAACCATAAAATTTATTATTTCTCAGGCAAAACACATTATGTTATTAAAGATTTCTTTGAGCTTTCAAATTAAAGTATATATAAGAACTTAATTTTTAAAAGAAGTATTTCCATTGTACGTGCTGTTTTGCATTGCTGCTGTTTTACATTTTTCACTGGCAAAGGTTAAGTGCTCCTCTTTTTAGAAATTTCACAAAAATTGGTCAGGCATGGTGGCACACACCTGTAATCCCAGCACTCAGAAGGCTGAGCCAGGAGGATCACCACAAGTTCAAGGCCAACCTGGGCTACCTGGTGAGTTGAAGGCCAACCTGAACTGCATAGCAAAATTTTGTCTCAAAAAAAAAAGAAAGTTTCACAAAAATAAAGCCTCTGATTATTTTTAAGTGCCTTGTTGAGATATCTTTCTCATAATAAATGTAAAAGATTCTCCTCCATCTAACTTTTTTCTATTTTAGTTTGTAAATAATTTTTAATATGAGCATCAGAACACCAATTTTAGCTGAGTGGAACATTTTTCATCGTGCTCCCCTGCTAATACCACATTGAGTCTTATTTCCGTCCTGATGAAAAAAAAATGGTTATACAGCTACAATTTTTAGTGCATGGTTATTCTGGGAATTTAAAAACTGGTAAAAACTTACTCTACTTACCAGTTCAACTACTTACCACAAATTGTTATGGACAGTTGCTCGTATATTTTCACCTTTGCTCAAATACATAATTACATAGGTATTTTCCATAGAATTTAAGGTTGTTAGATCTTTTATTCTTCATAAGGTATTTTCAGCTCCTCACATTTCCCAGTCCACCTGTTCAGAGGTTTCACAGTATTTTCCAAGGGTATGTTCCTGGTAACTGATAGCTCCACAACTGTTGCTGCTTGATAAATCTTCATTAACTTTTCAAGATTACTGCTGGCATGTTGCATCCCTTAGACATCTTCAGATAACTACGTGCATTCAAAAACCTAGATAGATAGATAGATAGATATCTGTGTGTGTATGTATAAATATATACATATTCAGTTTTTACAGTTGCTACTGACTATACAGACCTATTCTGTTTTTACAGTTGCTTTGACTATAGTCCATAACATGAACTTCCACGATATGTGTGATTGTAGATTTCTGTGTTAGTAAAAATAGAAGTATTTGTTAAGCGGTATATGTGTGTGATGGTATTGAGAGCTATCACATTTAACCAGAGCACAAAGATCCTTCCAGTATCTGAATAGGATGTGGTGGGACCTTAAAGCATGTAAGATTACATTACTAGATTAAATTTGTAAGTGGAGTCTACCGACTCAATTCCTTTAGGGAATTTTCTATTAATTTACCCTTTGGCTTTTGATCAAATAATTTCTTGGCCTATTTCTTCACTTATAAAAAGAGAAATAATAAATTATATCTCCTGTGTAACATGCAAGTCAAGAATGTTAAGTAAATAAAGAATGTCTATAGCTGTTTTAAGAGAAAGTCATCGTAAATAAAGTCTTCTGGTGTCAATATTTCTTCTTTGATTAAATTGGGTGACTAAATAGTAGTATTCATGTTTGGCTCTCCCAGTGAAGTGAAAAAGAGAAATCAGAACTTTTTTGATGCATTGTAAATTTATGTCATATGTAATACCATATTAGCATTATAAATATTATGGCCTTATTTTAATTAACTAAAAATGCTTTATAGTATTTATAGTTTAGACTGATAGATGGGTAACAAATATTATTGCCCTCTTTTTAAAAATTGGAGACTGAGAGACAAATTTCAGCAGACATAAAAACAATGTTGATATTTGTGTATTATGTGAATGATGAGGGACTATTTATAAATGAGGAATTAAAAAACCCAATCACAAAGAGAGAGGATAAAAGAATTAAATCAATCTTTACATGAGAAAACCCAGAAAAAGGAATTATTTAACTCAAACTTCAGTATATCATAGCCTCCAAATATTTACTTGTATACACTTTACTCTCACTATTGTAACTTCTATTTAGTTAGGATTATCTCAAGGCAATAGAAACACTAAATTTTCTTTGCTTTTAGGAGTTCTGCACTCATTTTCCTTTTTCATAATTGGTCCCCAATTTTAAAACTACTGTGGGTAGTATGAAATGATAAAATACAATACCTTATAATAATAATTAAAATCTTTCTAGGGGCTATTTTTGTTTTTTCTTCCTTCTAAGTAGTTCTCATTACTCTATTTCCTTTGCCTCATCTATGTCCTGTTTCTCCTCCTTTTTCACATGTGCCTATTTTGGTGAGAATCCAGTTTTGCAGAAAGGAAACTTCAGAGGTGATAATTAAATGTTTTCAATCTGTGTTCTTTCTTTAAAAGGATACCAAAGAGAATTATGACATCTCAGGGCAAAAGAACAAAGTTTCAGATTTTGTAAAATTGTTTGGCAGTAAGCCTTTTGCAAATAGTACTTACAAGCAATGAAGGACTTTCTTCCTTTATTTTCAATAAAGATATTTAAGCATAGCCTAAAGTCATGTTGCTATATGAACATTAAAAATTTGAACTTCTAGTAAACCAGCTAATCAAATAATGCAAATCCAACATACTGTTTTTGGAGGGGCAGCCATTGTTTCTGCTTGTCTTAAACACTACCGTTAAGTCCCCACTTGCGTTGTGAACTCTCACAGATATGAACGGACCTCACATTTTTGTTTTATTTTGTTTATGCTTTACATTGTATATTTGTGCCAAAGGTGTATAAGATTCAATTTGTTGGCCTTACAAATTAATCCAACTTACAAAGATTCTCCCAGAACAGAACTCATTCGTAAGTTGGGGACTTAACTGTACTTTCCACATCTAACAAAACAAAACAAAACAAAACCCCAGAGTTTCTGGCAAAGAGGTCAGGCTATATTTTCACCAGCTCACTGATCAGAGAGCAGCCTCTCAGTATAATTTCAAATTAGATTCTCTTTCAAACTCTTGTTTCCTTTTTACCCCATTTTATTGAGATATATTGATTTGATAAATATGTACATTGTAAGATGATTAGCACAGTAAAGCTCACTAAAATATTCATCACCTCACATAGTTATCTTTTCTGTGGGTATATGTTGAGAACATTTAAGATCTACTCTCAAACTTATTCTTGTTTTTTGTTTGTTTCCATGTCTACATATAACTGTTGACGCATAGGAATGAGTATAATTTTTCCTGTGTAGAGTGAATGGTATATAGTCAATACCCTGCCATTAGGGACAACTTCATTACTTTGTACATAATACAGAAAATGAACAAATATATATTGTAAATATAAAAATGCTAATAATTCCATAGAAATATCAATATTTTACCTTTCCCTAAAATGAGATATAAAGTAGTGATATTCATGTAAGCATAATATTAAATATTCTCATGAAAATCTCATAATGATTTGCTTATCGGCATCGCTAGGTTTTTCTTTTCATAATTTTTTATCCAATTATTATTATTTAAATAAAAAAATATGACCAATAACTCAATGTGTAAAGAGAAAAGTTGTAATGCTAAAGAGTGTTCTTTTTTATATACTTAATCTAAATGTTAGCTAGTTAAAGTGAAAAAACATTTAGAAATCCTTATTCATCCATAATGTATTGTACAAAGACATATTATTTCTTGGCAAGACCTACAACCAGATTTTTACTCTATCATTCAACTGAGACCTGTTGTTGAGTAAGATAAATTAATGGCTTGCTTTAGAGGGTTGTGCTATAATTATGGAGATAAATAATTACTTTAACTACTAAAACCTTACCTAATACAATGATTTATTAACCTCAGGAATTGATGTGGAGTGTAAGAACAACTGACTGCACTCCCCAACTCACTGCACATTATATGCTCTTGGATATTACGGTGATACATGCATATGCATGTTTACAGCAGCACAATTCATAATCCCTAAATCTTGGAAGCAGCCTTTATGTCCATCAACAGATGAAAGGATAAAGAAAATGTAGAATTTTTACAAAAGAGTACTATTCTGCCATAAAGAAAAATAAACTTGAGTCATTTGTAGAAAAAAAAATAGGTATTCTTTGAGTGGAATGGAAGATTAAATTGATTACAGTATTGCCATTTTAATCTCTTTCTTGCTTTTTCCCTACAGTTATACTAACTTATTTAAACTATCATCATAAATAGATCTTACTTATATATCATGCTACTTAAACTAAAAATATAACAAAACTGGAGTATCTCTTCCCACATGAACAGTTCTCTGCCTCCTCCAAGAGCAAAAGAAGATATAATAAATATTTAAGAAGATTAAAGTCTCAAGAAAAACATGCATGTTAGCAATAAGGCTATACCACCCAAGACAAATTGGGATACCTTTTGATATTTATATTTTATTCCTAGTTTTTTAAAGTTACAGCTATATTTTAATCTTACAACTACTTACCTTCAGTTGCATATAAAAACTCTTCCACTGAAATCTTGTTCATAACTTCTGTTTCTTTCTAGCAATAGTTATTAACCATTCAGTTATATTGTTATGATACGTCGATGTGATATGATTGGCTAAAAGAGAATATAGATTAACTGAAACTAATATAAAAATAAGAAAAACTACAAGTGAGTGTTTTTAACTAATTAGAATAGATTCATGACTCTTATTATAATAATGTGGCTTTTACTTTCATTCCTCTCTGCCTCTTATTGAGAAGAGAAAGGGAGTAGATGTATGACAGGTATTCCTTGAATATCCCTATAGTTTCTCCTATATGTAAATTTTATCTATCTTGTGTAATCCCAAGGGGGAAAATACTTTAAGAATAGTTTCAGTGTACCAGAAGATGCTTTTGTTATTGCTGGAGAAATAAGGGAAGCAGGGAAGTACTGGAAATTTCGTCCCAGAACTTCATATACAATAGGGAAGCACTCTACCTCTAACTTATAGCCTCAGCCCTTTTTTGAATTTCATTTTGATACAGAGCCTCTCTAAGCTATCCAGGCTGGATTCAAACTTGCAATTCTCCAGCCTCAGCCTCCCAAAGTACTGGAATTACAAGTGTACGCCACCACGTTCTGCTGCCATAGGATACTTAATAGAAGCAGCTTTGTAATTGTTAGTTAAAATGTAAAATTAATATGCTTGCTTTCATGGTAAGTGGTCAGGAAAATGTAACTGGCTGACATTGAAGTGCCTGTTTTTACCTAATTTTTCCTCTTGCTAGGTCTGTATTTGACTCTAATGAAATATTTTCACATTTTCATAAACCTTCAAAATTGAATATGTAGTGATCATGGAAATTAGAACAAGTGACCCAGTTTCCATACTGCATTCCTTCCCTCAGCAATGTACTGTATTTTCAGTGTGCTCCTCTAAGTATGACCTGGAAAATGGTCAGACATGTGAAATCTGTGATCCATTAGAGATTCCCAATCAGGAAATGAGAAGTACAGCCCACCAAATTGCTTTATTAAGCCTTAGATGATTGTGATATACACTGAAGTTTGAGAACCACTGCTGTAACCTGACCCTATCTCACCTTTGTAGTATAACAAAATAATTAGTAGCTATTAACGGTGTCTCCATGATAGTGTTTACTATTTTGTGTTTGGTTTGGTTTGGTTTGGTTTGGGACAGGATACGATCTCCCTTTGTAGTCAAAGCTGGTCTTGAACTCAGTATGTAGCCCAGGCTGCCCCCGACCTTGCAGTCCTCTGAGTGCTGGGATTACACTTATACTCCACCATGCCTAGCAATAGTCTTTGCTATATAAATTGATTAAATTATTAGAAGGAAATTTTATTAAATCTACTTATTCAGGTAATAAATATGTGAATATAAATCACAAATTGTTCTGCTCTATTAATAAAGGTGGTACCTTGGTTTACGAACTTAATTTGTTTTATAATTTTGGGGATGATGGCTGTGGTCATGTTCTCACCTGATGCAGAGTTTGCAGACAGAAGCAAAATTTTGTGGAAGGCTTTTGTTTGAGAACCAAATTGTTTGCAAACAGAAGCATTCATGAACCAAGTTATTACTGGTATCTATATACATAAGTAAAAGTACTATACTATATGATTTTCCAGAGTCACCGTATAGAAGAAACTTTTGCAAATTTAGCTATTGTGTGTTCTATGTATGTGTAAACATATATTGCCTGTTAGCAATAAAATTTTAAAAGGTCTTTTTTCTACAGAGTTAAAAAAATGACATAAATTTTATCAACAAGATCTCTTGGCTACAAAATCATTGTTTATGACACCATTTTTTCAAATAAGCAGCTTTTGAAAGATCCTTCTGAAATTTAAGGCTATTTTCAAAGTGTCAAAGATAAGAAGAAAAAAAGATCATAATTATGTGATCTTTGATAGTTGAGTTATAACTTTCATAGTTAAGAAAGCAAATATTTAAATAGAGTAGCTAAATCCAACTTATTATTTTGGACATTACTAATTCAAAAAAACTAATATAAAGTAGGAATGTTAATTTCCACTCTCTTTCAAGGAAAAAGAATTTGATAATCAAATTAATAGTAAGAAAGTAGGTAATAGAATTTTAAGCTAATTAAGAGAAAAATAATTCCAAACCTTAATGGTATCCTTTTTGCCTTTCATAATATAGTCTATAATAAATACTTATCTACACATTAACAGACATAGATAATTTCTGCTTACCTCCAGTGTGCTAAAATATGTGTTTGAAAGTAACACTACCTTTTTAAAACCATTCTTCTGCTTGGATTTTTCTAACATTATAGGCAGGTATTTTTCTCCTGTTTTACTCTAAATTAGTTTTTATTCTCTTGCTCTCTGCGCTCTAGTTGTAACTGCCCATTTAAGGCTTATAGATCTTTGCACTTAGCCTTTGCTGCCTGCCTGTCTTCTAATCCCTACCTCATTTGGCTGCCTGCTCTCTAATGTAGAGCATACTATTTCAGTACTCTGCTTCTTGCTCTGCACCTACCAGTGTTCTTCCATTTAGGTTCTTGCCTTCCATCCTCTATCCCTTCATCTTTGATTCTCAGCAACTGTTTCTAGGTGGTTTATAGTTTTTACATTATTCCTATTATCTGATATGATCAAAACTACAAGATTTTAAATTGAATTGGGAAGTAAAAGCATAGAAAAAATTGACATGTTAAAATGTATTAAATATCTACTGTATGCTAGGTTACTTATATCATTTAGTTCTCATACTCTTTTTAAAATGTAGATACATTTTTTATTATCTACATTTTATTCATAAGTACACCGAAGTTCCAAAAAGTTAAATGTTTTCTTCTACTTCATAAAGCAACTAAGTAGTAAAGCCAGGTTTCAAATCTAGGTAAGTTCATTTTTTCATAAATTTCTTTATTCAACAAATATTTAAGGTGCACATGCTATGTGTTGAGCACTGTAGTAAGTGCTATAATAAATCTGGTCTTATGGACATTAATTGTGTGGTAGCATTGTCTGACTATACAGATGGTAGGCCTTTCTGGTACACTGGAAAGTATAGAAGAGAAAATAAAAATGGAAATAGAAGGTTCTAATGTTCTACGGAAAACATATACAGTATTGATACAGATGTACGAAAGACTGTATTTGCGCATTGTGTAGGGACACCCTATTGGACAGGTAGAATTGTGCCTTGTCTTGTTAAGGAGCCTGACATTCTGTTCCCTGCCCTTACACTATTGACCACTGTTAGCACCAGTGCCTTTCATTATCACTACAGCATGTATCTTCCTTTTATGTTCTAAAATATATAAGATCTGTGTGTATATGCCCAGATTCTCTAGATGATTTTAAAAAACAATTAACTCTCCTCCCTGGAGTATGTTTTTAAAAAGATGAAGAATATATGCATTCATTAACCCATACATCTACATATATATTTTGTTTGTTTGTTTGTTTTTTGAGACTGGGTCTTACTGTATAGTTCAGGCTCGTCTTGAACACACTGTGTAACCCAGGCTGACCTTGAACTGTGGCCATCCTTCTGCTTCAGCATCCTGAGTGCTGGGATTACAGGCATGTACCAACATTCCCGGCCTCTTCCACATATTTTTATGACCTGAAAAATAGTTAAGGTGCCTTTCCTAAATAGGTAAATATAGCAGAATTTTTAAAAAGACAAAAATTGGCTAAAGAGATAAAAATAATCTTTGTTCAGTAAGCCTACTGAAAATTATTGACAAATTTGCTTCTACTTTCAGGGGCAACTTGATTCACAAGCATCATTTTAAAATTAGTAGCACAAAAGAGTATCCATTTCTAGTTATTACGTTTGAGAAAGAATTTTACTGATTCTCCTAAAACAAATCACAGTATAACATGAACAATAACTCCCACATAATAATATACAGTTTTACTGAGTAATTATTTTTAAGCCCAATTGCATACCACAAAAGCAAAATCCAATAAAACAATCATATGAAAAGTAAAGAGCTGGGCATGGTGGCACACACTTGTAATCTCAGCACTTGGGAGGCTGAGGCAGGAGGATTGCTGCAAGTTGGAGGGCAGCCTGGGCTACGTGGTGAGTTCCAATCCAGCCTGAACTGCATAGCAAAACCCCATCTCAAAAAAAAAAAAAAAAAAAGGAAAGAAAGACAGACAGTAAATGGGAATTCCAGTTTGATCATTCTCTAGTGTCTGGAAAAATCTGTGGTATGTTTTAGAGAATCTAGAAAAATTAATGAATGGCATTACTTTTAGATATTTTCCATGTTATTAATTTTTTGGGTTTTATTGTTCTGGATAACAGTGATGTCATACCTCTCAGAAGTGTTTCTGACAATTTTCCAGTATTTCTGACAATTTTCCAGTACATAGTAGTCACCTATGAATATTTCTTCTTTAATTAGGTAAATTCTATGCTTCAAACTATCCATGTTAAATGAAATACTCTCTCAGGGATCTATTGATATTTTTCTCTTTATCCCTACACAAAATGTGCTGCTCTCTTTGGTAGTATATCATCTTTATATACATTTCTGAATTCATTTTTTTCTCTTACCATAGCAAAATACCTGAGGCTGTGTACATTATAAAGAAAGGAATTTATTTACTTCATAGTTTTGGAGGCTGAAAGCCCAAGATTGGGTGGCCTGATCTGTTCTGCTGTCGGTGAGGGCTCTCAGCTGCATCACAACACAGTGGAGAAGCAGAAAAGGAGGGGCTTTGTGCAGAAGGGGTTACACCGTGTGGCTGAAAGCCAGAGGGATTCAGGGGTCAGGCTCATAATTTTTTTTATAGCTTGTCCTCTCAGAAGATAACTCCATGAGGCCAAATGTCCCCACTGAGCTAATTTCCTTGCTCTAAGCCAAGACATCTTAAACATTTCACCACACTGTGACCCAGTCTTCTCACACATGAATCTTTGGGGGACAGTCTACATCCAGACCATAGCAACCCCCAAACTCATCAGATGTCCACCAGTGCTTATAGGGATGAGTTTTTCCAAAGACGTCTTTTAAGAGTATCCTCAATAACATTCCCTTACTTAATTTGTAAGACTTCAAAAATTTTAAATTCCCTTAGAGAAGTCTCAAACCTTAATAAAGCAATTTTAACATAAAAATACAGTAGTTTTCGGGAGGCCTTGAAATTGTATCAGATAGATTGGTCTTGGCAAACAGGAATAATGTTTAGATAATACTAGCTTAACATTTTTTTAGCTATGAACCTAAATGGTACCAACTCTCTTCCAAACTGAAGAAACTAAGATTTATTTTTGTGCTGCCTGCTCCCCCTTATAAAGTGTGTTTAATTGGGAAGCATTCTTTGTTAGTGTTCCTTTAAAATCTCGACCAGACTATTACAATATGCTGGGATTAGGTGAAGCAGCAGATTGCATCAATTCTGGTAATCTTATATACTATATAATTATAAGATATTAATGATTTGTATATATCCTAAAATTTTGTTTATAACATCAGTTGGCATCTGATACATAGATGATACATTTTAACTCCTTTGCCAAGTTCTCAACTTTTGCGCTGAAGAAAACAAATTTACCAGAGCTGTGATCTTATTTAAGATTATTACTCTATTTATAGTGAAATTCATTGAAATGTCAACCTTTTTCTGTATCCCTCCACAATTTATATTTTGTTTGCTTTTCTTATTCACTGGAATACTTTATTTTGCAAGCTTTGTTTGTTGTTTTCAATTATTATAACTTGCTTCACTTATTAAAAAAATAGACAAGTAAAAATAGATTGTCATATATTTTGCACACTACTTTTAGCCTAAAGGCTATCTTGACCATTCCACTACAATATACAGGCATAACTCATTTTACGGAGCTTCAATTTTTACACTTCACAAATATTACGTGTTTTACAAATTGAGGGTTTGTGCCAATCCTGTATCAACCAAGCCTATCAATGCCATTTTTCTAATATGTGTGCACTTCGTAGCTCTGTGTCAAATTTTAATAATTGTCAATATTCCGAACTTTTCTATTATTATATCTCTTGATTAGTTCAGTAACCATCAACAACCATCATCAACACCCGTGGAGAAAGACCCTGCACAAGCAAAACAATTAATGGCTTGTTAAAAGTTCACATGATCATTAGCATTTTTAATAATGAAATATTTTTAATTATGTGCCTTTTTAGACATAATGCTATTGCACACTTAACAAACAACAGGATGTGAAAACATAAGTTTTATGTATACTGGGAAACCAAAAAAATTATGTGATTTGCTTTATTGTGATGCTTGTTTTATTGTGGTGGTCTGAAATCAAACCTGGAATGTTTCTGAGGTATGCCTGTATACCCATTTTGACTGATTCTTAGAAATTGGAGATAACCTGTCTCCTTCATTACCTTATTCCAACTTTAACTACCTTTTTCTTATGAATCTTAGGAACTATAAAACTCCTAATATATAGCTAAAGCCTATTACTTCATTATTTATTTTTATCACTTGTTTATATTAAAGGTATGAAAAAGAGTAAATATAGAGTTGTTCTTCTAGCCAGTACATGGGCAAGGTTGACTTGATGAGTTCTTGTCCCTTATAATCATGTTATAAAATCATAGAACTAGAAGGAATATAAGATCTCAAGTTTTCAGGAACTAATTATTTCAAAAGAGTAACAGACAAAGAAAAATGCCCAGCTTTTTTACCCCGTGAAAATCTATAGGGCTGTTATAGCAGTTTGAGGCTTCAGTTTTGGAATTTAGGTTATTAGGCAAGGTGAAATTTCTATCAAATACTTCTGAACTGTAAGGAATAAGGTAGGATTGCTAATATAAAAGTTCTCTGGATTTTCTTGGTCCTCAGGTTTTATCCAGTGATCTGACAACCTAATACTAAATTCCTTAAAGATTTATAAATGTTTGGGGTACTACAAAGTATGGTTTATAGAAAGCCTGGTTTGTAATTATCTTTAATAGTGAAATTTACTACTCTGCCTTTCTTCTGTTGGCTAATTTCACTCAGTCTGCTATTCAATCTTTAATTACAGGCCACAAAAGAAGTAATAGAACGGGAAGCGCCAGGAATGGCCCTGGCAATGCTGATGGGATCACTTAATGTTACACCTCTGGGCATGCTCTCTAGGTAAGAAAGTCACCAACATGTTACAAAGAAGGTTGGTTCCACACCACTCATCAGTACAACAGAATGATAAATCTAAGAAACTTTAGTCAAAACATTAAAGTCTACCCCCCTTTTAACCCATTGTTAGGGTCTTAGTGTATCCAGTGTGTAAGCTAAATCTTGATCGGTTTCCTCATGCTCCTGTCTTTTTTTGTACTTTGTTTAAACTTTTAGAGACTACTAACATCTGCTGAAAGTTGTCAGTCATAATCTAGAGAAGAGTCCAGCTTATTGCAGAACTTTTTTTGTGTTTGTGATCATCAACTGATACTTATTAATTGTAACTAAATACTAATTTAATAAAACTAAACAACAAAGTTTATTCAAATGACAAGTTAGGAATGTTTACTCCAGTTTGTAACTAGGTATACTGATGTGTGACCGTGACAAAGTTAATTCATATTGGTAATCTTGGCAACATGGTGTATTTAAATTATATTAAAGTAAGAATATATTACTATCAAATTAATATATTTAACACTATTCCTTTTGACAGAGACATTGACACCCATCCTCAATCTGATGGCTTAATTGGTACTATTTTAGCAACTCTTAGGTTAAAATCACCTAAATGAAGACAGTATACACCATTTACGGCAGAAGTGTCGACGTAGTCATAATCTATTGATGTAATGACCATTGGTTAATACACAGTTAACTTCCAAGCAATCATAATATATTCAGCAACTTTAAAATTTCAGAAGTTTATCCTTTATATGGCAGAGTAGTATTACATTGTGTATAAATACCACATTTTTTTTATCCATTCGTCTGTTAAGGACACATAGGCTGCTTCCAGGATTTAGTTAGCTATTGTAAATTGTGCTGGTTTGAGCATGGGTATACATACATCACTATAGTATGATGTCTTTAACATACTTAGAAGGGGAATAGCTGGGTTAAATGGAAATCCTGTTTTTAGCTTTTTAAGGAATCTCTATACTGATTTCCATAGTGGCTGCACTAGTTTACATACCGACCAACAATGTAGAAGCATTTCCTTGGCCCTGCAGCCTCATCATTATTTGTTATTGGTTTATATCTTCATGATGGCCATTCTTTGTGTGGTATGATAGAATCTGAATGTTGTTTTAAGTTGCATATCCACAGATGTTGAACATTTTTCATGGATGTATTGGCCATCTGTACTTCTTATTCTGAGAAATGTCTATTCATTTCACTTGCCCATTTTTTGACTGGATCTTTTGTGTTCTGGGTCTAATTTTTTTGAGTTACTTATATATTCTGGATATTACTCCTCTGTCTTAGGAATAGCTGCCAAATTTTTCCCCATTCTTTAGGTTGTTTTTTTACTCTGTTGCTTGTTTCTTTTGCTATGCAGAAGCTTTTAAATTTGATATGATTCTATGTGTTGATTCTGATTCTCAGTACTATATCCTGTACAACTGGGCTCTGTTCAGAAAGTGCCTGTGACTTCACGAGTTTACCTATTTTATCTTCCAGCAGATTAAGTGATTCTGTTTTAACCTTGAGATCTTTGATCCATCTTGGTTTTCCTTTAGTATATAAGTGAGGGCTAGGAGTCTAGATTCAGTCTTCTAATGTGGACAGCCAGTTTTCCTGGCAGTGTCTATTAAAAAGGCTGCCTTTTGTTCAGTGTATGTTTTTGGTGCCTTTGTCAAAGATCAAATAGTTTTACATGCTTGGAGTTGTTTGGGCATCTTCTGTTCCACTGATCTGCATGTCTGTTTTTGTGTTAGTACCATGCCATTTTTTATCACTGACTTCAGATCTGACTTCAGATAATATGTAATATGACTTCAGATCTGAGCTCATAATGCCTCTTGCTTTGCTCTTGTTACTCAGGATTGCTTTGGCTATTCTGGGTCTCTTCTGTTTGCATATGAATTTTAGAATTGCTTTCTCCATTTCTTTGAAACTTGCTGTGGTATTTTGCTTGGAATTGCATTAAGTCTGTATATCAATTTTGGAAGTCCTGTATGACCATTTTCACTACATTGGTTCTGACTATCCAGGAATAGGAATTATCTTTGCATATTTTGATCTTCAATCTCCTTTTTCAAAATACTGTAGTTTTCCTTGTGGAATTTTTTCACTTTCTTAGGTAGGTTAACTCCTAAGTATGTAATTTTTCTTGGTACTATAGTAAATGCTATTTTTTTCCCTAATTTCCTTCTCAGTGAGTACAAGAGTACTGTTGTTTTTTTGAGTACTAACTTCATATCCTACTATGCTACTGACTTTCATTATTAATTATATGAGTCTTTTGGTGGAGTTATGCAGAGGGCCATGTCATCTGCAAACAATAATAATAATTTAACATCTTTCCTATATGTATCCCTTTATTTCTTTTTCTTGTCTTATTACTATAGCTAATATTTTGAGAACTATATTGAACAGGAGTGTGATAGCAGACATGCTTGTCTTGCTCTTCATTTTAGAGAGCAAGCTTTCAGCTTCACTTCATTTAGTATGATACTGGCCATTTCTTTGTCATAGATGGCTTTTATCAGGTTGAGATAAAGACCTTCTGTTTCTATTTTACTCGGGGTTTTTGTTGTGAATCAATGTTAGATTTTGTCCACTGCTT
This sequence comes from Hystrix cristata, assembly GCA_004026905.1. NCBI lineage: Eukaryota > Metazoa > Chordata > Mammalia > Rodentia > Hystricidae > Hystrix > Hystrix cristata. The sequence continues at coordinate 80,251 of PVJO010002366.1, read as the reverse complement.
TTCATGCATCTATTGAGATGATCCAGTGATTTTTGACATTGCTTCTGTTTATATGGTATGTTATATTTATGGACTTGCCTATGTTGAACCATCAGTGTATCCCTGGAATGAATCGTAGTTGGTCATGATGTATGATCTTTTTGAGAAATGGCTACATTCTGTTTGCCAGTATCTTATTGAGGATTTTTCTATCTATGTTTATTAAAGAGATTGGCCTATTATTTGGTTGGGTGCATTTCTGATTTTAGCATCAAGGTAATGCTAGTTTCCAGGAATGAGTTTGACAGTACTCCTCTCTTTCAATTTCATTTCAGAGTTTGAGGAGTATTGGTATTAGATCTTCACTAATGTTCCTGTAGAATTTGTCAGTGAATCCACCAGGACTTGGGATTTTCTTATTTGGTAGTTTTTTCATTACTTCTTCAATTTCATTGACTCATATTGGATTAGTCAAGATTTTTATATCTTTGTGGTTCACCTTTGGTATTCATTTGAATCATTATTGGATAAATTTAGGAATTACTCAGTTCATCTAAATTTTCCATGATATTAAGGAACAAGTTCTCAAAGTAGCTAGTAATCTTGTGGATTTCAGAAGAAACCATTGTGATCTTGCCTTTTTCATTTCTAATTGCATGGATTTGGGTCATTTCTCTTGTTATTTTGATAAGATCGACTAGGGGGTTTGTCTATTTTGTTTAATCTTTCAAAAAGATAACTCTTTGATTCATTGATTCTTTGTATTGTTTCTTTGCTCTCAATTTCATTAATTTCTGCTCAGATGTTTCTAATTTCCTTCCTTGTACTATCTTCGGGTTTGGATTGTTCTTCTTTTTCCATAGGTGCATCGTTAGGTTATTCACTCTGGTTTTCTGTTGTGGGAATTGACTGCTATAAACTTCCTGCTTAGAAATACTTTTATTGTGATCTGGTATGTCGTATTTGCATTATCATTTGACTGTAGAAACTGTGTAATTTCTTCTTTAAATTCATCTGTGACATACTGATTACTCAAGAGGATATTATTTAATGTGTTTGCATGGTTTCTCTGGGGTTCTTTGTCATTGATTTCTACTTTTATTGCACTATGGTCTGGTAATATGCATGGGATAATTCTGATTCTTTTACATTTACATAAGCACACTTTATGAGCTAATATGTGGTCTGTTTTGGACAAAGTCCTATGTGCTACTGTGAAGAATGTGTATTCAGTTGTTGGGTGGAATACTCTGTAGATACCTGTTATGTCCATTCGTTCAGGGATTTAGTTCAACTCTGCTATTTTTGTGTTGATTTTTTTTTGTGGACTTGATCTGTCCATTTGTCACAGTGGGTAATTGAGGTCCCCCATTACAGTTCTATAGGTTTTTATCTGCTTTTTCATGCCCAGTAGTGTTTATTTTATGAAGTTGGGCACACTGGTATTCGGTGCCTATATGTTTATAACTGTTAATGATTCTTGTTGAGTTCTTCCCTTACCCACATGTACTGGCCTTCTTTGTTTCTTCTAATTAGTCTTGGCTTGAAATCTACTTTGTCTGAAATTAGGATATGAATTCCTGCTTTTTTCTGGTTTCCTGTTTCATGGAATATTGTTTTCCATCCCTTGATTTTTAATCTGTAAGTTTCTTTTTGAATTAAATGTGTTTTTTATATACCACATAGTGTTGGGTTTTGTTTCTTAATCTGGTCTGCCAGTGTGTGTTTTTTGATTGAGCAGTTGCAACCATTCACCTGGAGACTTACTACTTAAAGGTACTGACTTTTTCCTGTCATTGCATTATTTTTCTGTTACTGGTTTACTTATTTTTTCCCCCATTGCTTAGTACTCATCCCACCAAGTATATTCATTCATTTTGACTGATTGGCATTGTTGGCTTCATTATCTCTTTCTAGGATATTTTTGAATTTTTGGTAATGCTCGTTTGGTGGTTACAAATTTCTTGAAGCTTTCCTTGTCATGAAAATACCTTATTTCTCCATCAGTTTGAAACAAAAGTTTTGCAGGATACATAAGTTTGAGTTGGAAATTATCTTTTAGGGCTTAAAACACTTCACTCCAAGCCCTCTTGGCCATTAAAGTTTGTGTAGAGAAGTTTCTACGCAATTCTAATGGATTTTCCTTTGTATGTAATTCATTGCTTTCTCTAACAGCTGTTAAGATTTGTCCCTGTGATGGACTTCAGGTCCATTGAGTATAGTGTGGCATGCAGTGGTTCTCATTTGGTCAAAGCTATTTGTGGTTCTATGTGCCTCACTTATCTGTATGTTTATTTCTTTTCCTATACTTGGGAATTTTTCTGCCATTATTTCTGTGAACAGGTTTTTTATGCCATTTGTGTTGGCTTTTGATTCTTCATTAATTCCAGTTATTCCTAGATTAGGAATAACTGGAATTAATGTATCTTCTTTGTATCTTCTAGCAGTTGTTGGACCTGTTTTTCATATTCTCTTGTTTTTAAGGTATCTTTGAGTAGTTGGTCTTTCAAGGCATCATTGTCTTCTAGTTTTGAAATTCTGTCTTCACACTGGTTGATTCTGCTACCTATACTCTCAATATGATTTTAGTTGCCCAGATATCTGATTGAAACCTTTTCATGGACTCTAATTCTCAGGTAAATTGGTCATTCATGTTTTGTGTCATTTTGTTTAGCTCATCCAGCTATTCATTAATGTTTTCTGAGAGATTCCACATCTTTCTGGTTATTACTTCCTTTATTTCTTTAGTTATATCTTCTCGAATCCTGCTAAGTACCTCTTCACCTATTTTCTAACTTCCTTTACTATCTTTTTGACTAATTCAGATATATGGCTTATGCTACTCTGCCCTTTCTTGCCCCTTGGATTGGGTTCAGGGGAGTTGGGAGTTTGGGGAGACATTTTCTTGCCTTCTCTTCTCATGATCCTATAGTTTGTTTGTTTGTTTGTTCGTTCGTTTCTGCAGTTTGTAGATGCTTATAGTCTAAAGAATATTTTGCTACCATAGAGATCCCTTTAGTTGCTTTTCATTGATGTACTTTGGGAGTGGCTAATTATAATCCTTTTTTAGAGCCCCCAAATCTGACCATCTGGTTAATTTGGGAGGAGAGTTTGCAGTGCCATTATCCTAGCAATTAAGTTCTCTGGGAATGGTACTGTAGTATTTTCAGTGTCACCAAGGTAATCTGAGTGTTGGCTTACAGAGAAATAGCAACAGTTATGTGAACTTGTTAATATCAAGCAAATCAGTATAGTAGTATTGTCCAAAACAATTTAGATATTAACATGTCATGAGAACCAATTAGGTACTACTGTTAATCTTGGAAAAGAAATCCATGGTTATGGTGTATACATGAAAACAAATATTAATTAACAGCTAATATGTACTAAATGCGACAGCTGTATCTTCACTAGTGGTAAAAAAGAATTCAACAGTAATTTTAGAGGTAACTGTTAAAAGATTAGCAAAGATTTATGCTTATACTGTTAAAGATATAAGATTTGGAAATGGCAGAATAGAAAAAGAAAACTGAAACCTTAAACTATGATACGAGAAGGAGAGAAAAGTGGTGTGAAGAGTCTTATTGCAGAGTAGAGGGATGTTTATTGAATTAGGAAAATGTAAGAGAATAACTGGCAAGAAATAGAAGCTAAAAGAAAAGAGTGAGAGAAAAAAAAGAAACTGTATGAACAGTAAAAAGAACAGAAATAAGAACAGGGAGAAAAATTGAAATGGAGAAGAGGGAAAAAATTAAAACAAGAAGTAAGAAAAAGAGATAAGAAAGGCAGAAATACTTAGAAAGATTTCCCAAGCCTCAAGAAACTAGTGAAGAAGAAAGGAGAGAAGGAAAGGGGAAAAAACAAACAAAAAAATCCAAAAAAAAAAAATACCAAAAAAAAAAAATCTATGATTTCAAATGTGTGGTTTTCTTCCACGATCTACAATTTTGGGGCAGGGTTCAATTCAAGATGTGTCCCTGCCCACATTAGTAGATAAAGAAGGCAGTCAGATGCCAGATCTGTGCTGAGTGGATTCACCAGCAAGCAGTACATTTAGGGCAATGGTGCCCATTCTGAGACTTTAAAACCCAGAGTAATTCATGAGAAGTCTGACCTCTGGCCATGGGGGTGAGGCCTGAGTTGTTTAGCTTGAACCTCCCTAGAGATCTCTTGTTAGCCTGACCACTGCTCCCTGACCACAGCTGTCTCCCATGGCTGTCGCTCACCCAGTTACTGTGGAAGCATATCATTGGGAACCCTGAAATGAGGTCAGCTGACAGCTGCTCTGAGTCCTGGGTTCAGTTGACCCCACCCTGGAATGGTGTCTGACCACTCTCTGCAGGGGATATGGCATGTGTTTGGACAGTATCCACTGGTCTGATCCACTGTTGTGTTTCTCTCTGAAGCCTTCTTTGGTCCCTAGTTTCACTTTGTCTCTGTGGATTTAGTCTTTCTCACAAGCCACGACCCAGGAGCTGGGGAGAAAGTACAAATTGACCCCTCCTTTTTCCACATAGTACTCTGTCTTCAATTTCTCTGTAGGCTCCAATTTTCCCATCAGATCTTTCCTGGATCCTGGGGATCTACCTCCTTTCTTTTCTTCCTCAAATTGTCGTTTTCCAGTGTTTGAAATCCTAAATCTTGAAGAGGCTGAGTTGTTCCCCACTCTACCATTTTTCCAGAAGTCTTCTCCATCAATTTTGAAAGATTTTGTAGAACTTTGTAGAATATATCAGTCTGAGTTGGAAATTGTTTTCTATTGTGGTTTGAACTTTATTCCATTCTCTCCTTGTTTTTAAGTTTTGTGCTTAGAAGTTTGCTATAATTTTAATGATCCATTGCTTTTCTCTAACCACTTTTATAATTCTGTTCTTGTGTTGGACTTCTGAGATTTTGACAATGATGTGTGGTGGAGAAATTTTTTTCTGAATGTGGCTGTTTGGGGTTCTCTATGCCTCACTTATCTGAAGTTTTCTGCTATTACTTCAGTAAACTGGTTTCTTACGCCATTTGTGATATCTTCTGAATCTTTACTAATTCTAATTAATCTTAGATTAGTCTTTGCATCATTTAGTATCTGTAGCTGTTGGACCCATTTTTTAATCTTACTGTTTTTAAGGTATCTCATTAATTGATCAATGAAAAAAGCCCTTTGTTTTCTAGTTCTGACACTATTCTCACATTGGTTATTTCCATTGCTTATAATTTCTATAGAATTTTCATCTCCTGAATTTATGTTTGGGACATTTTTATGGACACTAATTCTTTCTGTGCTGGCCATTCATGCTTTGTATAATTTTGTTTAGCTCAGCTAGCTTTTTGTTAGTGTCTTCTGTGGACTCCCTGGTCATTTTATTTATTAGGCCCATTATCTGTTTAGTTATATCTTCTTGTTAAGCATCTTACTGATTTTTTTTTCTCCTGTGTTATCTTTCCAGTAATTCAGCTGTATTTATTTCCTCCTCTTCATTGGGTTTTTATTTCCTCCTTTGCAGTGCCCCCTGCATCAGCTTTGGGAGAGTGTTGAGAGGCATTTTGTTGCCTTGTCTTCACAAGTTTCTGTTTTTTTATTTGTTTGCTGTACTGAGGCTTACAGAGTCTATATAGTGGAAAGCTTTGTTAAGAGTACTGTATGTAGACCCACATTTCATTAATGCTCTATGGGCATGTCTACCTATTGCCCTGTCCTTCTGTCCCAAGATCCAAGCAACTCTGTTTATTTGGGAAGGGAGGCTGCAGTGTATTTGGCCCAGTATGCAGTTCTCCAGGAATGGGTACAGTATTGTTAATGATGTCAAGGTAATTCCTATATTGGCATCCCAAGAAAACCAATAAACAACTGTCACTTTGTGTATTGTAATAAAATCAGCAAAAATAATAGCATCAAAGACAAATTGGATATTGACAAATCCTAAGAACCAATAATGTACCACCCTTGACTGTAGAAAAGATACCTATAATTATAGTATAACCACTAAGACTAACCAAGTATTGATCTATAGTAAATATCTAAATGGAACAATTTTACCTCTACTAAGAAAAGTATTCAATAATAACATAGACTTAACTAGCTATGTTAAGATTCATAAAAGCTTAACAGTTATAATAGTAAAGGTAGAGCGAGTGGGGAACCAGAGAATGAAAAAAGTAAAATTTGAAAAATTTAATAATCAAAGATGATAAGGAGGAGAGAAAAGTGAGATGGAGGTCCTACTGAGTAAAAGGAAATGAATAGCATTAGGAAACAGTTGCAGAAAAGAATGAACAAGAAAAAAAGACCAGAACAGAAGAAATAAAAGAAAGATGAAGGAAGAAAACAAGTTAAAAGGAGAAGAGAAAGAAAAAGAAAATTCCCAAAATGCCCCCTAAAAAAACAATGAAAGTGAGAAATAATTAAAAATGTAAAAGATTGAGTCAAAAAAATTCCTTTGTGTTTTAATGAATGGTTTCTTTCCAGGATCTGTAGTATGGGAATCCAGCCAGTTAGAATTTTCTTAACGAGCTTTAGGGTCTATGGGTTTTTTTAGGTGCTTTGTCTGCACCAGAGGTCCCTCTCTCTATTCGCCCCAGACTGTGATAGCTCTCCAATCTAAGGCATGTCCTTACTCACATTGGTAGATGGAAAAAACAGATGTTGTACATCTGATGGATGTACAACAGGGTAGGGGTTCAAGTAGACTGTTGGACTTAATGTTGGCACTCACTAGGCTTGGTTTCTCCCTACAGAGAGCATGGCCCAGCCCGTGTCCTTCCCTCCCAGTCTGAATTTAAACTTGAGATGTCTATGTCCAGCCCACCCCCTCTCCATGGCAGTCTCCCATGATTGTCTTTCACCCAGTCACTTCGTGTGCATACTACTGGCATCCCTGAAGTTGGTGGCCCCCCAAAGTTGTATTTTCCCTTAAGTCTGCTGGCTCCCCGAACTTACCTTCTTTCCTTGGCATTGTCCTCTTCCAGGATCAGATTAGTCAGATTAGTCCATGCCTCTGCCTCCTCTTGCCAAGGGGAAGTAAAACTTAGAGCCAGTTTGGAGTTGTTGGAGGGTCCCACTGTGAGCATTCTGCAGCATGCTGCATCATTCCGGATTTCTGAGACTCGGTGCTGCATGTATCAAAGCATGTCTGATTCTGGAAGTTGCTGCCAACTTCCTGGGCTACACAGTGCCTTCATTCTCCTTTCCTGCTGGGATTCCTATAATGTGATACTGAAATTTGTTCCCTTTTAAAATTTTTTTCTCTGTAGTTTTCATATTATTTCTATAATCTCTCTTCAAATTCCCTGACTTTTCACCTCACTCACCTCTGTCTGCCTTTGAGTTTATCCAATGAAGTTTTTATTTCAAATAAACTATTTTTTCATTTCCACAATTTCTACTTGCTTTTTTTTTATGATTCCAGTTCTCTAAAACTTCTCTTTTTACATTCATTTTCAGAAATATTGAGCTTTTTGTCATGGAAAATGGTTATATTAGCTGCTTAAGTGTCTTCTTCTGACAATTCCAGTATATATGTCAACTTCAGGTTTGCAGCTATTGGGAATTTTTTTCCCATGAAAATTGATCAGATATTCCTGATGTTTTTCTGTGTTAAATTATTATAGAATATGTCCTTGACATTTTATTTTTTTAATTGTCCTTGACATTTTAGATATTAAATTGTCACTGAAATATTTAACTGGTTAAAAACTTCCATATTAATGTTAATTATTTAGTGTTAGCAGTCAATCTTTTTGGGTTCAGATTACAAATATTGTCTTACAATCTGGGGACAGTGGTTTAGCCTTTGCTGTACTATTAGGGTTTATATAGCACATATTCTTGAGGACTTAGTTTAAGACTTCAACAGTGATAATATATTATACTTGTGTTTTAAAGGTCTTTGCTGTTCTTCTTTGATTCTATTCCAGATAATCACAACTCACAGATGAGCCCAGGACTTGTGTTAGTTCATAGGCAGAACTAAGAGTTCCATCTTCTCCAGCTGTCTCCAAGAGTTTTTCCACGCCCTCTAGATTCCAGGTGCCCTCATTCCCAGATACTCTGTCCAGAAGAGATTTCTTGTAAAGTATTAATCTCTTCAGCTATTATATACTTTTATACAACTGGAGTAGTTTTGGGACACGGGCAAAAGATTTAAAAAAGAAAAAAATAAAGAGAAAGATATTTTTCCAGCTTTCTTAGACAATTGGAGATCCCTCTTCTGCACCCATTAGACAGGGAGTTAGGTCCTTTCTCTGGACTCTGGGTATTTAAACCATCGTCATCATAGTATCACAGCTCCACACCTGGTAGTAACCCCCATAAGGGTGATTACTGAAGTTTTAACTTTAGTCTCAATTCTAGAATATTCTTTATATTCTCTCCAAAATCAGTAGAAGAAGCTGTAGTTAACTATCTTCTATTCTTGGCCAAAACCACAAGAGCAAGTGCACTAGCTGTTTAACATCAGATCTTTAAATTCATATCCTGCACTTACTAGCATTTTATAGCAGTGTGACCTTGGGGAAGATACTTAACAAGGTTTAGCATTTCCTGTTCCAGTAGCTATTTGAATTGCCCACAACATAGCAGCATATAACCTCCCTGAATCTGTAATTTACTCACTTTTTAAAAAGTCAAATACTTTTCTAAACTTCATTAGCAATAATAACTAGTGTAATTATACATTAAGGAAGTATTTATTTTAGGTTTTATTCTCAGTTCTGTTCACTAACTTGATTTATAGTCTCCACTTGGTTTTTTTATGGCTATCACATGGTTTATAGAGATGTTTTGTGATCCTATATATATTTATTCACTGAAACATATCTAAATCATAAAAAGAAAAACTGGTGCTAGTTTTTCTTTTTACCCATATTTTCCATTATAACCCTAAATAACCTATCTTTCAATTTTGCTTTAATTATTTAGTTCATTTTTAATTACGTAGGAATTTTCTATAATACTCCTGTTTTATGAAGTGGAACCTGAGGTCTTTAGTTAGTTTTTGATATGTGAAATAGAGTAAGACCTATGTATTTTTATCATTATTTATCTTACGACTTACCATTATAGCCAGTCTGGTCTTTATACTTTATCTGGTGAGAACTAAATATAGGAACTCTGATAAATACATGCACTGTTTGGGGGAAGAAGGTAATTTTGCCCCCTGGATGCTAAGGATAGTTTTATACTAATATTGGTTAAATTTTTTCTAAAGAAGAAAAAAAATTACTAAATTTAAATTTTTACGTCAGTCAAATTACCTCAGTCATAATTAAATAATGTTAAAGCAACATGGATCATTTAAAATAAGTTACATTAACACTATTGCCATCTTCAAGAGTTTTGTTTGTTTGTTTTTAATCGCAACACCAAATATACTTAGCTTATAAAACGCTATAGGGAGAAAATAGAAGATGACTGAGTAGGAAGCATCAGGAATCTGTTTTTCTACCTGGAAACAGGTGAACTTGTAGACTCTTTGTGATTTAAGTACTATGTAATTTAGAAGTCTGTTTAGACTTGCAGCTTCCAGGAAGTCTTGACTGGTAATCTTGGTCATTTTCTACCTCGTATGATAGTAGCTAGCCATCTTCCAATACCCTACCCTATGGCACACTAGTGTTCTTAGAACAGCTTATAGGAGTCTCAGTGGGCATTAAGATTCATATCCTCCAAATATTGGAGATCTGGATTCTGCTTATAGATTGCTGTTTTGAATTGTAGAAGTACAGACAGAAACATAGTCTATCAGTTTTGCAACTTCCATGGGCTGTAGTGTCTTCAAGTAGATTCCCTACATTTTTCTCTTTTTGCCATTTCGGGAACCAGACATTTAACAATTAGGATATTCAAAGGCAACCACATATATGGAGAAATTTAGAAAGTTACTGTGTATGCTTAGAGGGAAAACGCAAGGTCAGAAATGACATCAGATAACCTTAACTTTACAGTTCAGACTGATCTCTGATGTAGATACACCCTATAATCATTCTTTATAAATAGCGTACCCTGCAGAAGGTGGAGAATCATATTTCCAAATTACTACGTTGTAAGTTTCAAATATCCAGTTTTTGACAAAAAAACCACAAGACAAAGATAAAAGTACAGACTATTTAAATGAAATTGATAAATTGACAAAATATTTGAGGAAGACCAGATGGTGAATTTACAAGGCTTTAACACAAACATCTTACAGATTTAGAACTAAAGAAAGACTAAATATATTAATATATTTGAAGCATTAAATATATATTTTAAAGAGTCAAGTTTATTTTTTTAAAGAGCCAAAAAGGAACTCTAGAGTTAGAAAGTATAATAATTGAAAAATTTAGTAGGGGTAATCAAAAGCAGGTACATGACAGTAGAAAAAAAGAATCAATGAACTAGAAGATAGGACACTTGACATTGATAAGTCTAAGAAACAGAAAAAAGAAAGTGAACTGAGCCTAAGAGAACTACAGGATAACATCCAGTGTACACATAATGGAAGCTCGAGCAACAAAAGAAAGGGGCACATAGTTTATTTGAAGTAAATAATAGCTCTAATTCTCAAGTTTGATGAAAGATATGAATCCAAGAAGTCCAACATATTCCAAGTAAGATAAATTGAAACAAATTCACACCAAAATACATTGTAGTATTGTAGTTAAACTGTCGAAAGTAAAAAAAAAAAAAAAAAAGAAATATGGAAAGCAGCATGAGAACAGCAACTCATTATATGTGAGATACCTTTAGTAAGGTGTTCTTTTCTCTTTAGAAACTTTAGATGCTACAAAGCAGTGGATTTATAGATTCAGAGTGCTGAGGGGAAAAAATGTCAACCAAGAATTCACTTTCTGGCAATTGTCCCTCAAAAATGAGGAGTAAATTAAAACATTCCCAGATAAAAGCTGAGAAAAACTGTTGGTGCTATACCTGCTGTACAAAAAGGTTAATGGGAATCCTTTAGGTTGAAATAAAAGGATCTTAGACAATAACTCAAACCTTAAGAAGAAATGAGGGTCTGAATGGTAAAAGTATGGGCAATTACAAATGCTACTATTATTGAGATTTTGATTATTTTAAATATAATCTGCTTTTTTAAAATATAAATTTTTATAATTTGAGTATACAAATAGGACTCCTGGCTTCCAGTAAAGAATTTAGAAATCACCACTCCAAATAAACAGTAAGTGAAAAACTAAATAGACAGAAAATACAATGACTCATCTAGGCTCAACAGAGTTAAGAAAATAGGGCAGATCACTGCCCCCAAGATTGGAAAGGCAAACACAAAAATACAGTCATGGCTTACTGGAGCAGATACACATTTACAAAACTCACTACAAGAAATAATATCAGAGTAGGAAATTGATAAATTTCCAGAGATTCCAGAGTTATAATTGATAAATTGTTAGAGATTCACAGTAGACAACTCTCTGAGAATTAAAAATTCCAGGGAGACCCAGTCCTAAAGAATTCCCACACTGGTGAGTTTTACCACTAGTCTCTTATAATAAATTTTGGTGAAAAATTATCACATAATTCAGCAAGGGAAAGCGAAAAGGAAACATTCAGAGATACAATAGAACACTGTTTCTTCTTAATGAGCCCTGCCCCTGTGAAAACTAGGTAGGCTAGAGCCTTACTTTCTGGGGGAAAGTCCAAGCCTAACTCACATAGGAAAAGGGAAATATTCAACTATAGTCCACTTTAGCTGTTCTCTTCCACATATAAGAGGGAGGGAAAAAAAAGAACTAGGAAACATTTATGAAATTCATAATACAGAGGCTTAAAAGACTGAGACCTAATCCTAGGACCATAAAATGCTTACCTTCTCCCTACCACTCAGCATGACATTACTAAATGACTATGTACAGCACTTCTTTTACTAGTACATTGTGTTTAGCTATCAAGAATAAGTTATGAGGCATACCATAAGAAAAAACTTACAATTTGAAGACACAAAGCAAGCATGCAATCATATATAGCAAGAAGGTTGAATTACCAGACTGGTAATTTAAAATATCAGATTAATAGACTAAGGGCTCTAATGCATAAAGTGGACAGAATGAAAGAACACATAGGCAGTGTATACAAAGACATTGAATTATTTTAAAAGTACCAAAAATAAATGCTGGAAATAAAAAGCATTGCAACAGAAATGAAGAATGCCTTTGAAGAGTTTATTACTAGTAGAACACAGCTGAGGAAAGAATGTCTGAACTTGAGTATTTGTCATTACAATCCTCCAAAACTAAAAAGCAAAGAAAACAAAGGTGGGGAGAAGACCCAGAATACCCAAAGACTGTGGGACAGCTATAAAAACTATAAGGCACATCTGATGGTAATACCCAAGTAAGAAGAGTGAAACAAGAAGAAATAATTGAAAAAAATGACTGAGAATTTCCCCAAATTAATGTCAGACAGTGTCTTAACTGGTTTTCTGTGCTATTATAAATAAATGTATTTCAGGAGATACCTGGGAAGTCCAACATCAAAGATTCACATCTGTTGAGGACCTTCTTGCCACATCATAGCATCATGGCAGGCATCACATGATGAGGGAAGAGGGAGGGAGAAAAAGGGGGGAGAAACAATGAGAACTAGAGAGAATGCACAAGCAGGAGCAAAGGAGAAAAATCAGGCCAAACTCATCCTTTTATCAGGTGCCTACTACATGATAACTAACCCATTCCTTCAATAGAACCTTAATCTATGCATAAGAGTAGTGCCTATATGACCTAATCACCTATTAAAAGTTCTGCCTCTGTATACTGTTAAAATACCAATTCCATTTCCACATTAGTTTTGGAGGGGACATTTAAACCATAGCAGACACCAAGCAGTATAAATGCCAAAATTACACATAGGCATATTCTTTTCAAACTAGAGAAAATCAAAGATGAAAAAATTCTGAAAGAAGTGAGGGAAGGGCAGCAACTTACCTGTGTAGGAACAAAGATAAGAATCATATCCAACTTCTCAGACATGTATAAAAATATTTAGTCTCATCTGGGGCATATAACATATAAACATATACTAATAAAAAATAAATAACAAATACGTAATTTGTGGCAAGAAGGTAAGGACAAAGCAATAAGAACCAGTTTTTATATAATATTGAAGTTAAGCAGATATAAATTCAAATTGTAGTGTTATTATCTTAGAATATTAAATATCATTCCCATAGTAACCACAAAGAAAATAGTGGCAGCATATATCAAAAAAAAAGAAAAAGAAATAAAATAAGAAGGGAATTAAAGTATTTCACTTAAAAAATCAAATAAATACAAAAGAAGACAGTAATTCTAGAAATGAACAAAAATGCTATAAGGCATATTGAAAATCCTTAAAGTGGCATATGTCCATCCTTATCAGTAGTTTAAGTGTAAAGAAATTAATCTCATCAATCAAAAGATAGTGACTGGCAGAGTAGATTTTAAAAAGTATGTTCCAACTGTATGCTGTATACATGAAACTCACTTTTTTTGCAAAGATATAAATAAGGTGAAAGTAAAAGGATAAAGTCACGCAAACAATAACCAGAAGAAAGCTGGGATGGCCTTAAAATTGAAAGAATATTTCTGTAGTAACATTTGGAAAATTCAATATCTCACATTCAATAATAGAACAACCTGACTTAAAATAACTAAGGAAATGTGTACTTAAACAGCATGACAGACCAACTATGTCCAATGCACATATACAGACTCCACCAAAAATATGTGTACACACTTGAAGGAAAAAAAAAATAAATGTCTAGAAGCTAATGGCCACTTCTTTGAGCACCTCTTGTAATTGTAGAGACCAAAGGTAATGTGTATTAACCTCATAATTTCTCAATAAATTTAGTATTAAAATATTTATACAAGTGCTGAGGATTTAGCTCAGTGGTTAAAGTGCTTGCCTTGCAAGCACAAGGACCCGAGTTCGATCCCCAGCACCAAAAAAATATATATATATACAAGTTTTTCTTTTCCTGAAATGTGTATACATTTTTTAGCAGACTCTCTGTATTCTACTTAGCAACAACAGAGTATATCTTCTCAAATGCACCTGAGATGTTCTTCAAGACAGACCATTTGGTAGGCCACAAAATACATTCTATCAATGAGTTAAAGAGGAAATCACAAGGGTAATACTTGAAGATTAATTTTAAAATATAACATACCAAAAATTAAGGCGTGCATTAAAAGTAGTGCTTCTATATCTGTGAATGATTACATTAAAAAAATTAAGAACTCAAGAGCAACAATCTAAGCTTACAACTTAAGGAACTAGAAAAACCACAAACAGTGAAAAACTAAACAGAGGAAATAATAAACATCAGAACAGAAATAAATGAAATAGAAAAACAGAGAAAATCAACTAATCCAAAAATTGATTCTTCTAAAGACAAGCAAAACTGACAAAACTATCTATATTAACCAAGGAAAAATGACATGACTCCGGTTATTAAAAATCAGGAATGAAAATGGAGGTATTCTACTACTGTAGAAATAAAGATTATAAGACAATTGGGTAATTTAAGATGAAATGGAGGGGCGGGGATTTAGCTCAGTGGCTAGAGTGCCTGCCTCGCAAGCACAAGACTCAAAGTTTGGTCCCCAGTACCAGGGAAAAAAAACAAGGAAATGGATAAACGCCTAGAAACACAAAACATACCAAAATTTAACCACGAAATTTCAATAGATCTTTACCTTGTAAGAAGATTGAATAAATAATTAAACACCTCACATTATTTGTAATGCCTACACCAATGGCTTCATTGGGAAATTCTACCAGGCATTTAAACAAAACTGATGTTAATCTTTCCCAAACTCTTCCAAAACAATTAAAGGCCACACTTCATTCCATGAGTTAACACTGGTGTGACACCAAGACAGAAAATAAACTACAAGAAAACCACCCACCAATATCCCTTTATGTTATTGAAGCAAAAATGCTTAGTAGAATAATAGCAAACTTAATTCAGCAGCATATTAAAATGGATTATACACCATGACCAAGTGAAATTTATCCCTGTATTGCAAGGATGGTTTCATACAGCATATAAAAACAATAAAATATACAGTAATCCCTTGGTTCATGAATGCTTCTGTTTGAGAACTCCACATCAGGTGACAACACAACAGTGGCCATCTTCCCCAGAATCATGAAACAAATTAAGTTCGTGAACCACCATACAGTACCACAATAAAAGAATGAAAGGAGAACAAGTCAAAGGGATATTACAATTGATGCAGAAAACATATTTGACGAAATTCAACATGGTAGGTGTTTAATTTCCTTAAATTCATTAAGTCAGTGTTATTGTTACTCAACAACAACCAAAAAATGGCCAGAGGGTTTCAATAGCTATTTCTCCAAAACGGGCAGAGGACTTGAGTATTTCTCCAAAGCTATGCAAATGATAAACAAGCACATGAAAAGATCCTCAGTACTACAGGGCATTAGAGAATTACAAATAAAAACTACAATGATATATAACTTTATACCCTTTAGTATAGCTATTATAAAATAAAAAGAAAAAACAGAAAATAAAGGTTGAATGAGATTTTGAAAATTTGAAATTTTGTACATTGCTCACAGGAATATAAAATGGTACAACTGCTGTGAAAAATAACATATCATTTCATAAAAATGTAAACAATATAACTACCATATGCCCCGGCAATTACACTTCTGGTTATCCAAACAAATTAAAAGTAGTACTCTAAAAGATATTTTTACACCAGTGTTTATAGCATCATTATTCCAATTAGCCAAAAACTAGAAGAACTCAAATGTCCATTGACTTCTGAATGGATTAAAAAATATCTTATATGACTATTTTAAATAGCTTATTTTACCATCTATGAACAAAATGTCTCTATTTAATTTTTTTCTGTATTTTGCACTTTTCACCATGTAATTTCTAGTCTTCTGTTCTTAGAGTTACACATATATCTTTTATTTGGGGTTGAGTTACCGTAAACTGTATTTTAAATTTTAGTGTATATATTCTGTTCATTGCTTTTATATAGTTCATTGTGTGTTGATATTATATACTGCAACTTTATTTAACTGTTAGTTCTAGGAACGTTTATTCTTTCATAAGCTTTTTGTTATTTTCTTTTTACCTGTTTGAAGGTTTTTGGTTATTTGGGATTTTCTGTTTAGACAATCATGTCATATGTAAATATAGTTTTATTTTTTCCTTTCAGATCTGTATGCATTTTATTCTTTCTCTTGCTTGTACCAGATAAAATTTGAGTACTATGTTAGTCAGGATGAGAATGGACATCTTCTCCTTTTTCCTGATCATAACGGGAAAGCATTAACCTTTAAGGACAAATATATCTGTATATTTTTTGCAGAAGCTCTTTTTCAAAGTGAGAAAGCACCCCTGCTATTCCTAGTTTCTCTGAGAATATTTATCATTGGATTTTCTCCAGTACTTTTTCTACATTAATTGATATGATTACATGGTCTACTTTTTCTTCTTAGGCTGTTAATAGCATAAATTATTTCGATTGATTTTCAAATATTGAGTCTTTTTTGTTTTAATAAACTCCTTTTAGTCATGGTGTACAGTATATACATGCATGCAGGCGCATGTGTGCACACACACACATACACTGGTGACTTCCATTTGCTAATATTTTGATAAGGATTTTCACAACTATGTTCATAAGAGATATATTGGTCTATAATTTTCGTTTTTATACCATCTCATCTGATTTTAGTATGCAATACTGACTATAAATTTATTATGAAATGTTCCCTTTTCTCTAAAAGATGTTATATAAACTACTTCTTAGCTTTTCTTTAAATATTTCATAGACTTCACTAGTGAAACCATCTGGCTTGAAGATTTTTTTAGAATTTTTCCACTGTATGTTGAATTTCTTATTTAAATTATGTATTTTATATTTGCCTAATTGTGACATTTTTGACTCTTTAAGAATTTGTCCTATTTTATTTTATTTTATTTTATTTGAGACAAGGTTTCCTTATGTAGTTCAGCCTGACCTTGAACTCACTATGTAGCCCAGGCTGCCCTCACAGCAATCCTCCTGACCCAGCCTCCTGAATTCTGGGATTACAGGTGTGTGCCACCACACACAACTGTTCATTTGATCTGAGTTATCTAATTTATGTATGCAGTGTTGCTCCTTGTATTCCCATCAGTTTTTTGTCTTCTTTATTAAGATTCTGTTTCACTTATTTGGTATTACTAATTTATACATTTTTTCAGTCTTGCTTAAGCTATTTCAATTGTATAGATTTTTATTAAAGAATCAGATTCTTGTTTCATTAATTCTTCTCTAATTACTCTGTTTTAAATTTCATGGAATTAAAAAAACTTTATTATATATAAACCTTTTGCTTTGTACAATTTTGTTTTTGCTTTGTATCTATATTCTTTAAGTGGGAATTATATATTATTTATTTGAGACTTTTCTAATACAAGCATGAAAAACACTGTGTTTGGTGCATCCCAGAAATTTGCTATACTGTCTTTGCATTTTCACTTTTTAAATTTCTTTTGAGCCTTCCTCTTTGATCCATGGATTATTCAGATATTTGTTGTTTAGTTTTCATTTGTATGAGACTTTTCCTATTTTCTTTCTGATTCTGACTTCTTAATGATTCTAGTGCAGCCAGAGAATACTATGATTTCCTTTTTAAAAATTTTTATTAGTATATGTTTGCAATACATAATAATTATGTCCATCTTGGGGAATTGGTACATACGGATATTACATCTTGATCCTTTTTTACTCCCTCTTCTTCTTATCAGCGTAATTTTTTTTAAACCTAATCCAAGATAGGATCTTTCTAGTGAATGTGCCATGGGCATTGGATATGAAGGTATATTATTCACTATAGAATGTTCTGTAAATGCTAACTCAATCCTTAAGGCTGATGGAAATTCTACATCATTTTTATTTGCCTTCTAGTTTTTTTATATAACTGAAAAATGACTTTTATCCAAACTGGAGAAGGTCTTGAAAATTCATGTCTTTACAAAAGTCTTCATGCAAGTATTTATAACAGTTTTATTTACAGTTGCCAAAAAACTGGAATCAACCAAGATATATTTTGATAGGTAAATTGTGGCGCAGACATACAACAGGATATTTTTCAGTAATAAAAAAAAATGAACTATCATGCCCCAAAAAGGAAGATCCTTAAATGCAAATTGTTAAGAAAAAGAAGCCAATCTAAAAACGATATGTACTGTATGACTCTGCTTTTATAATATTTTCAGAAAAGTAAAACTATAAGGACAGTCAAATAATCATTAATTACCTGAGGTTTTGTGGAAGAGAGAGGTGAGTTGATGGACCACAGAAGATTTTTAAGGCAGTAACACTATTCTCTACAACACTGTTAGAAACATGGAAACATGACATCAGATATTTGTCAAAACTCAGAACTTTAGATCAGAAAGCATACTAAAATATCTAATATAGACAGCAGTTAATAGAACCCAGAAGAGAATGAAAATTCTAATAAAATCAATGTATTATAAAAGAAACCCAGTGGAAGCAGTGGAACAGTTGGGTACTGATTTTAATAACTTTACATATGAGTGAAGTCTGTAAAACCAAAGGCCGAAACAATTACACATAAGTATATTAGTTTATAAATAACAGTAACACACATTGGGCAGTATATATCAAAGGAACATAGGAGACAACTGACAGAACTCTCAATGCCCAAAGATTACAAAAGAAATCTAAGCAACAAAATAAAGTAGTATCTATTATAGACCAAAGTATAAAATAAGCATCCATGAGTCCATGCTGATACAAATCTTTGAAAGTGAATTTATAGAGACGAAACAAATCTCCCATGAAGATTTCCAAATAATTTATAAAGATTTTCCTCCCTGAAGGAGGGGGCCACGTAACTCCCCACTCCTTAGCCACGGTCCGCACACATTCACTTCCTTCGAAAGAGTACAGTATTTCGGGATGCAGAATGGAGAAGAATCTTTGCTGTAGAGAGACCTGACAAACCCTTCAGCTAAGTGATCAAGATTAGTGTTAGCATTTGTAAATCGTGTAGATAGTATATACTTTGATATGATATAATGGAAATGGCAGTTACTTCTGTGGTCTTCCTTCAGAAACTGTAAGACTAGTCTTAGCAATAGAAAATATAAGAACACTCTTACAGAAACCTGACAAGACTCCGCAAATCTGTCAGGGTCATAAAAAGCAAAGAAAGTCGAGAAACTGTCATTGCCAAGAGAAGTGTTAAGGAGACATGACAGGTAAACCGAATTTAATAATCTGATTGGCTTCTTGGAACAGAAAAGAAAATTAAATAAAAAATAAGGCAATATAAATAAACTATTGTCTTTGGTTAATTATAATGTATCAACATTGGTTCATTAATTTTAACAAATGTACCATAGTAATGTAAGATGTTAAATATAGAGGAAATAGTGCAGGGTCTGTGGGAGCTCTCCGTGCTCTTTTCTCCATTTTTCTGTAAATCTAGAACTATTCTAAAAAATGAAGTTTATTTAAAAAAAAAACCACTGAATTCAATTAATTGTAAAGACATATTTTATGAACTTTCAAGGAGTAAAATATTTCAATCTTGCATAAACTATTCCTTAGAATGATAGAAAAGTAAATAGTTCCCAATTCAAATTATGAGTGTAAGATAATCTTATTACCAGAACCATAAAAAAGGGTAATAAAAGTAGAAAACATAGACTATATCTATTGTGAACATAGATATAAAAACTTTAGGAAAAATATTGACATACCAAAAAAGATACATGAAAACCAAGACAGATTTATTTCAAGGGTACAAAGATAGCCCTCGTTAACTGGTTAACATCAATCACCATATTTACAAATTAAGACAGAAAAATCGTATCATCTTTCAGTTGACTCATAAAAAGCATTTGAAAATTCCATACCCAAAATATAGCAAGCTAGAATGAGAAAGGAACTTCCTTAATTTGACTAAGCAAATGTAGTTAATAATTAAAGGTTATTAAAATATTTTCCTTAAAGTTAGAAATAAGACATCATATTACACTAACTCTACGTTCACAGTAAAAGAAATGACATAAGTATTAAAAAGGAAAAAAAATGCACAATGTTGAGTGAGTATACCAGATTGTGTAAAAACATATATAGTATGATTTTATTTGTATACATTTTACAAACATCCTAAACTAAACAATATGTTTAGATAAATATATGTGCAAAAATATTTTTAAGGTCGCATATGCCTATAGTCCCAATGACTCAGGAAGCTGAGGCAGAATAGATTGAACCCACAAGTTTAAGACCATCCTAGGCAATGTGAGCAGATCCTGTCTGTAAAAAACAAAATAAAGACATACATTTTTAAAAATGAGCAAGTGACGTATATACTCTACATGAATGAACCTTGAAAACATGCTGAGTAAAAATAGTCAAAAATGTCACATATTATGATTCCATTTGTACTAAATTTCCAAAATAAGCAAATCTGTAAAGTTAGAAAGTGGTTGCTTAGGGTTGAGGGTTGAGAAAAAATGTAGAGTGATTATTAAATGGGTAAGAGATTTGGGCCGAAGGGGTGGGGATTGGTTAAAGTGCTGTAAAATTGTGGTGATAGTTGTACAACTCTGTATATTCTTTAAATATTACTGAATTGTAAACTTTTTATTTCTTTTTTATCAGTAC
Source organism: Hystrix cristata (assembly GCA_004026905.1). Taxonomy (NCBI): domain Eukaryota; kingdom Metazoa; phylum Chordata; class Mammalia; order Rodentia; family Hystricidae; genus Hystrix; species Hystrix cristata. The sequence continues at coordinate 59,623 of PVJO010002366.1, read as the reverse complement.
ATGTTTCCATTTCCTATGATTACATTATCATAGGGAGTTGGTGCGTGTACAAGACACATCTTAATTTTTTTTTGTCTCCTACACCTCCCATCCCTTCCTGCTCCTTCCATCTCTTGGTTATCTTCCGATTTGCCAAAGTGCTATTTGCGTTTTTTCTTTTTTCAATCCATTTCCTTCTCCTAGCCCCCATCTCTTTTTCCCTTTCCCAAATGATAATGTTTAAATTCAAGATTGTAATTATCTCAGAAAGAAGAGAACTTGAGGTCAAGACAAGTCACGCAGTAGTCTTTGAGGATATGAGTAATGGTCTGTTTCTTCACCTTGATGGTAGACAGATCAGTGGGGTTTTATTGTTCTTGTCTGTATTTTGTACATGTTGTTATTTTTTGTGTATTTACTATTTAAGAGAAATGTATGTTTAAGAGAAGGAATATTTTCCATACTTCATATATCCATTCCTATTGTGATCCAGTTTCTCATAGAATATTGAACTTCTAGCATAAATCTAGAATAGTTTTCATCCAAATGTCTCATTTCAAAATATTATTGTTTGTACATTAAAATTTCCAAAAAATATTTTAAAATCTAATGGTAACTGTCACATTATATTCTCTGTAGTTCAGAATGCACTTAACTGTAACTCGGCTTTTGTTCATTACGTGTGCAACCACCTTACTTCACCTCTTAGGTTATTTCAGCATTGTCTTAATTGATTTTCTTGCTTTCTTGCACCTGTTCAGTTAGTTTTCCATTTCGCAGTCAGAAATATCTCTTCAAAACACAGATATGTTATTCTTCTGCTCAGAACTCTTCAATTCCAATGGAGTTTCATCTTCCTCTATGGATAAAGGTTATGGATAAAAACTAAGTTCTTTAAGATTACTTTTCCAGGGCCCATAAAATTTGCCTGTGCTATCTTTTTATTGCCGTCTCCCACCCACACTTCTTGTTACTGCACACAGCAAGCTCTATTGGTAGTTTCTCGTTCCTAAACGTGCCATGTTTTCTCCCTGAAATGTTCTTGCTCTCTTTATTTCTGTTATACCTACTAATTTTTCATGTAACCGATTAAAATTTCCTTCCTTTTAGAAGCTTTCCCTAATCGTTCCTATCTAAGATCAAAATGTTCTTCTTATTGCTCCAGTAGCATTTTTGCATAATACACCTGTAGCATTTATTTGTGTTAACAAATTATTTTTCACTAAATCTGTACATTTTTGTAGCACACAACTATTTAGCTCACTATTATAGCCCATAACACTGCTTTGCCTGTAGTAAATACTTAATAAAAGTTTTTTGATTGAATAAATAAATTCATTATAGTAACATTATATATTTTAGGGAACGTTTTTAAATAACAAAAAAGTTACATTATCTCACAGTTAATCTGCAAATAGATTCAGAGTTCTATGCTTATTTTTTATATTTTCTTTTTTGCCCTTTGTAGATCTTTGCTATATGAGTTTATTATGAAATTGCTACCAAATCAACCTACTACTCAGGCTTATGCACTAGCCTAGTTGACCTGATTTTTAAATTTTACTTATTTTGTTTTATAAAACTGCTTTTACCTTACTATTTAGTTTTGAAGATCATTTAGTACTTATACCATTTATGACAGGCTAAAGGAAGCTGAAAACTCTTTCAAAGGAAATATATGAAAACCCGTATCTTATTCCTATGAGTAGAAATTCAAGCAAATGTGTGTGTCTCAGACTTTTATTTGGTATGTGTAGTATTCTAACAATAATGCTGACAGAAATGTTATTTTTATCTTCTATACCAGAAATATGTAAAATAGAAATATCTAAAAATTAAAATTAAAAAGCAAGCAATATCTATCACTATTCAGTGTGATGGTAATTTATATTTACATAGGAAGAATTAAGGTGGGAATTTCTTAAGCTGGGTAATTTTACTTTGTTTCTCTTTTTCTAAACATTTTATTTTAAAAACTTAAGCTGAAAATTTTGTGCTTAAAAATCTACTTATCCAGCTCTCTTTGTGTATGAAGTCATATAACAGAAAACTGCCCGGCATACCTAGTAGTCTCCAGTGAAAAAACAGCAAATTATAGTACAACTCTTTTCCATTTCTACTGGGCTTTATCAGAATATAATGACTTTGTTTAAACACCCTCCTAAAGAAAAAAAATAGAGAAGAAAGGTTTCTAGGAGATTTGATTTTCCACAAAGCAAAAATGCTATTATTATAGCATACATTCTTTTATTTCTATAGCTAGTTTAGAAAAGTTGAAATCTCAGCTATGCATTTAACTGTTACCTTGGTCAGATTAACGCCAAAACTGTTCCCTCATCAAAGTGGAGGGAACTCCACTCATGGGGCTATGGAGAGTTTGTTATGAAAATGTCAGTAGACATCTTAACCAAGTAGGCTTTATCCTAGGGATGCAATGATAGTTTAACATATGCAAATCAGTAAATGTAATACATCACATAAATAGAAGCAAGGCCTAAAGTCATATGATTATCTCAGTAGCCACAGAAAAAGCCTTTAACAGAATCCAGCGTCCTTTTTTTCTTGATAAAAACACTGAAAAAATAGATATAGAAGGACCTTATCTCATTCTGATACAAGCTATTCATGACAAGCCTATTGCCAACATCACATTAAATAGGGAAAAACTGAAAGCTTTCCCTCTAAAGTCAGGAACAAGATGAAGTTGTCATCTATCACCCTCCTGTTCAACATAGTGCTTGAAACATTAGCAAGAGCAATTAGGCAAAAAAGAAAAAAAAGGGATAGGTACAGGAAAAGAAGTCAAATTATCATTATTTGCAAATAGCATGATTCTCTACCTAGAAGATCCCCCAAAATTCACCAAAAGACTCTTAGAATTAAGAACCAAATTCAGTGATGTAGAAGGATACAAAACAACACACAAAAGTCAGTAATGTTCCGGTACACTAATAATGAACCCACTGAGAAAGCAGTTAGAGAAAAAGTGCCATTCACAGTAGTATCAAGAAAAATTAAATACTTAGGAATTAACCTAAGGAACTAAAAGACCTCTAACTATGAAAACTACAGTATTCTGAAAAAGGAAATTGGAAAGGACATCAGAAAATGGAAAGATTTCCCCTGTTCCTGGATAGGTAGAACCCATATAGTCAAAATGGCCATACGTTCAAAATTGATATACAGAGTTAATGAAATCTCAATCAAAATTCCAACAGAATTCTTCACAGAACTCGAAAAAATAACCCTAAAATTCATATGGAACCCGAAGAGACCCTCAGTAGCAAAAGCAATCCTGGGTAAAAAGAGCAAAGCTGGAGGCATCACAGTCCCAGACTTGAAGTTGTATTACAAAGCTACTGTGGTAAAAACAGCATGGTATTGGCGGAAAAACAAGCATGAGGATCAGTGGGCCAGCATGGAAGATTCAGAAAAAACCCCAAGTACATTGAACTATTTAATCTTTGACAAAGGGGCCAAAAACATACACTGAAGAAAAATAGCTTCTTTAATAGTGTTAGGAAAACTGGCTATTCACATGCAGAAGATTGACTCTAAACCCATATCTCTCACCATGTACAAATATGTCAGAAAAGTACATGGCAAGTAACTAGAAATATTTAAGAGTTAGATGTTTAGTTATAGACATGCCATCTTACTCTACTTGCCATAAAATTCATGGTAAAAGAAAAGGCTCTCCCACACTGCACCCTCTCCCCCTGCAAAAAGAAAACAAGAAAGCAGTAGATAAGGAAGTAGAATGTGTTGGGGGAGGGGGACTGGTATAAGGTGCTGAATAAGATACATCAAAGAGTATGAACTAAAAATCATTCAACTTGTGTTTAGTGTCCTCTGTTATCAGACTTTTTTTCCCTTTTATCATGTGTCTTCACTTTTCAGTTCATCTTAGATTATTATTCCTGAAATACTGCTTGATAATGTGAAGCACAATCCATTAGCAGTCTTCATTGCCTTAAGAATACATTTTAGTTCCTTGAATGAATTATGACTTACACTGTCTCATCCCATTATACTTTTTGAAGAACATGGACCAACTATTTATTTTTTATAATATACTATGTACTCGATATATTACATTTTTACATACTACTCCTTTCAAAAACTTCAGGTTTGGAAATTAAGGATTAGGGAGGTTCAGTAATAAATCCATGATTGCAATGATAGTAAATAGTATCAAAATTCAAACTAAGTCTGTCACAGTAGTTCTCAGACTTTACCATGAATCAAAATCAATCACAGAGCTTATTAATATACAGATTGCTGGATCCCACCCCCATAGGTTCTTATTCAGTAGATCAACAACAAAGAGGACCTGGTAGGGGCCATGTGGAAAATTTTTGCATTTCTAAATTCCTAAAATATATTTACGATCCACTGTTGAAAAATACTAATCTGTCAGACTGTGACATTTTTCCTCTGGTGCTTATTTCATATTACTTCTACCTAAACACAGTATACTCTTGCCAGATACAAGAGTTGCTATATTCAAAATGCATTTGGTGCTTTTTTCCCTGTGCTTTTATTTCTAACACACACACACACACACACACACACACACACACACACACACCCGTAAGTTGCTTTCTTTTTGTTGTTCTCCCATCCTTTATTAACTGTTGAATTATTTTCTTTTATAAGGCCACTCAAATGCTTCTTTTTCCATGAAGTCTTATCTCATGCCCTCACCTAGAAATGTACTGCGTTTAGTTTGAACTTGTTCTACTTTATACCAATTGCTATCATGACTTACTATTTATGTTTTAGTAACGTGTTTATATATTTTAATGTTTTATATTGCATTTTAAAACCCCTTATGGATTTAGGTTGTATGGATCACATAATATGGAACTTTAGTTGTTTAATAAATATCAGAATATGCTAAGAATATGGTTCTTTTAGTTTTTCTAATTGTTAAATGTGTTAGAGCTTTCAAAAATACTTTTTTTTCTTTTTTTTTTTTGGTGCTGGATATTGAACTCAGGCTTTGTGCTTGCAAGGCAAGCATTCTAGCCACTGAGCTAAATCTCCAGCCCCCAAAATATTTTTTAATATAAATGTGAAGTACTTTTTTTCTTGCAATTAGTCTGGACATTCTAGAAGTGAAAAGGCACAACTCAAAATTAATTTTTACACTCTTTAAAGATCAGAGAATTTACAAACAAAAATGAATGGATTAAGTTTTAGGCAAACTAAAGGGCCAAAGAGATGGAGGGAAAATAACAAATAATTTCTCCTGGCCATATAACAAAACCTGTCATTATATCGCACACACGTACATACATATATACACAAAGAGAGAAATAGTGGTCACGCTACTGTAGCTATGTTATATTAGCACTGCTGCTAGGATCTCAAACCTAGAGAAGATGAAGTATTATTGGAGATATAATAGGTCCGAGCCTGAAAATCGAAGTTGGAATAAAAAGAATCAGTTGCATTTTCATTTGCCACTAAAATTGTGGTTGGATTTAAATTTAATTTTGTTGGAAAATAAAATCCCAATACTACATTTGATAAACTCAAAAGAGATGTAGAAACAACGTCACCGTCAGTAAGGTTAAACTCATGGATGTAATACTTAGGAAATGAAGCTGGAGAAATGCAAGATGGGATGGACTTGCTATGTAAAATTACAAAGATCCAAAGAAATTTATCCATCCAATTCTCAGTACATCAAACTATTTTTCGTATTTTATAGAAAACTTTTTTTTTTCTCCTCCACTGAAATGTTGAGAGCATAACATGTAATAATTGTTTTGGGCGTATTTCTAATTCTGAGGTGAAAATGTACTACAAAATTTCTGGTCTAGATAACACTATATTCTCTGAGGGAATACTATGTTCTTAGTTGAAATTCTAGATTTATCCAATAAATTGCCAGATTTGACATATAAAACTAAGGGAGCCTTAAAATTGTTGACATTTCAATCATATTGCTGGTGATATTATAATCAGTTAGCTATCAAATTGGTACCTATCAGCCACAATGCCCTCTTTGTATAGGCATTGGTGAATTTTTTTACTGTAACAATTTTATTCCTAAACATTTGTTTGCATATAAAATAAATTGATTGACCTTTATTATGGAATATATTGAAACCAAACATTCATGCCAAATTACTATTCGTTCACTTTCTCCTTTCAGGCCTGTATGTGGAATTAGAGGGAAAACTCTCATAATTAACCTACCAGGTAGCAAGAAAGGATCTCAGGTAAGCCTCCTTGGCATTTGTATGGTTTAGTGTTAAGTACATTCAACCACTGTTAAGAGTTAACCAACAAAAAAGTTGGAGCATTCCCCAGAATTGCTTTTGTTTCGGACACTAATCTCAAATTCAGGCAATTCCCCAAATCACCCTCAGGTTCAAAAATTTACTAGAAAGACTATGAGAACTCACTGAAAGTTGTCTTACTTACAGTTTATTACAAGGAAGGGTTACAGATTGAAATTATCCAAGGAAGGAAGTGCATAAGACAGAGTCCAGGAAAAATGCCAAATCTGGACCTTTCGTTGTCCTCTCCCTGTGAAGTCTTGAATGCTATATTCTCCTGGTGTTACTGTGTGACAGGATATGTGGAATATTGTCAATCGGAGCAACTCACCTGAACTGTTACTGTCCTGAAGTCTTTTTTGGAGTTCATCACATACTGCCCATGTGGCCACCCTTAGTTCTTAGTCCTTCCCATAGATCAAACTCATACCTTTCGTCCCTTAATACCTTGCAGAGGCAAAAGCATCACTCATGTACCCAAAGACCCCATCATAAATCACACTGTTGGACTATCTTATGGCCAAAGCCCCCAGGCAAACAAAGATATTCCTCTCAAGCATGAAACTCAAAAAGGCCAGACTCTCTCATACTCTCTCTGAGTAATGTTAATTCTTCACTACACTAACTACCCCTGGCCTTTGGCCAAGACTTTCTTACAGAAAAACAACTAACATTACCCAAAGAGTTTGGACATCTATATTTATTATAGTATATATGACAGATACAGCAGTGTGATCTGCGAATATGCCTGGATTTGCAGGAGCCAGTGTATGGATAGATTCAGAGAAACAGGTAGTCCATCCTCTGAAGACATTGAATGCATTTTTATATTTTTGAAGTAATTTGATAATTTCTCACCTTAATCTACTGCTGTTTATACCATATGATACATTCATGCAGAACAAGATAGCACAGAAATTAGTTGAACTAATTCCCAATTCTTATTAAGCCAATCGTTTTTCACTGATACTACATCCTGGGGAGATTGTAGGTCAGTTTCCCATACGTTTGACTATCATCAGTATCAGTACCATATTACTAACAATGCCAGTATTACAACATATTATTCTGTGGAAGTGAATGTAACCAGAGAGAGGGAGAGAAGATACTGGTACATTACTGATGTACTCTTTCTCAGACATTAACAGTTAGCTTCTCCATCATCACATCCAATGAGCAGACTGTCTCCTAGGGTGATAGCACTCAGGTTTATAGGCTTGTTGGTTTCCAAAAACAATAGTGGTCTCAGCAATGTATGACTTTACCCTTTCAAGCAACTGCTATAGCTGTGCCAGGAAGCAATATCATCTCTAGTTCTGGTCCTCTTTCAAGACAGCAATGTGATATTCTGTTTCCTTCATTGTATAACCTAGTCGTTCCTCCTCTCCATTTACATCCAAACTATTTCATCTTTGAAAGGGTGGCGACATCAAGTGACAACACTGGATGTCTGTTCTAGTGAACTTCTAGTCCTGGAAAGAGTTCCTCTGTGATGGACACTGACATATCTATTTTCATCTACCCCCATTAGTTCCCAGAATGATTTTCAGAAGGACTATGATCCATGCAGGCATTCCTTTAATGTATCAGTTTTTTTATTGCTCTTCTACTTGACCATATAGGAAGGCCACTGGATAGTGCATCCGCGAAATGTCAGCAGAAACAGAGGCAAATATCAGGCAGTTCCAATCACCACATTGATTTGCTTTTATCTCATTTAGTCAACTACAAAATTGGAGCACTCCAAAAGACTGCCCCCACTTCTGACACCACTTTCAAATTCAGAGGATTCCTAAAACCACTCAGGTTTAATAATTCACTAGGATTCACAGAACTTGCTGAAAGCTATTATACTCATGGTTATTGCTTATTATGATAAAGAGATACAAATTAAAATCAGCTAAGAGAAAAAGTGCATGGGTAAGAATGTAAGAGAAGTAGCAAACAGGGAGCTTCCATTGTCCTCTCTTCTTTGAATCATAGACATGTTACCTTCCTGGCACTGGTGTATACACTCACATTATTGCCAGGTAGGAATACTAGCCTGAGCCTTTGATGTCCAGAGTTGTTAGTTTCGAAAGTAAGATTACCCATCCTTCAGGTTTTCCAGTAACTCTATAGAAACTTTTAAGATTTTTTTTTCACATCTTAATTTTAATTAAGGTGTTATTTTAAAGGTGAAAGAGAAAGACTTCCACTCATTCCCCAAACATACCTGGCTCTGTGTTCTGGTTATAAGTTCTTGACTATTCTTTATTGTAGGTAACATTGCACTTGAGCAGCAGATTATATTGACTTCTATGTGCAGCTCATTATAGGCTTGTTTCTATTCTTACATAGTATAGTAGGTGTGCTCTAAAAATACAGTTAATGTTTACATTTTTAAAACTGTATTACAGTAAAAGACACACTGCCATTGATCCCCCTTAGAATACTCTCCCTCGCTTCTAACGTACTTATCCCGTTGCTCTTACCATTTTCTGAAGCAGTTTTGGAAGTCCTCTTTGATAAGCATCTTTAATCGCACTGTTATGGCTGCCTTGATGTCTTGAATCAGTACAAAATGTTTATCGTTCATGCTCATTTCAACTTTGGAGAAGAGCCAGAAGTTGCACAGTGACAGATCTGGCGAATAAGGTAGATAAGGACACAATAATATTTTTATGAGCCTGCCTTTCCATTGGATGACACAAGACAGTGGCATTCACATATTTTTTTATTGCATCTTGAAAAGAAATGAAATAAGACATCCAGAATAGCTTCAGAAATTGGCAAGAGCAATGAGATAAGTATGTTAGAAGTAAGGGAGAGTATTTTGAGAGGAATTAATAACAATACGTCTTTTGTGTGATAATTTTTTAAATTTAAAATTCACTGTATATTTTAATCACACCTCTTATAATTTTGTCTAGTTATACTTTATGATAGTAATTTAAATTTTAGCTGTGAATGAAATAATTTGACCTTTTATGTGGTTTGTTATTTCTAGTGTCTTACTCTAACAAAAAATGTGAAAATTCTTCCCTGCCTTTCCCACCTTTCTCACAATGTATCTTGAAACTCTAATGCTGTGTCAAATTTTAACTTAAAAATGTAATGTGTGCTTTATAAGGACTGTATTTTCCAGTTGGTGGAGAGTACTGTGTATCATGCTTCATTTTTCATATTGCAAAGACAATGCTTTGAATATGATTCATTCTTGAGATTGAGGGAGGGAAATGCAGATCCAAAATCAAGAATCGCTTTGGTTGTCATCATTTTATAAGTATAGAAAAAAGACTTCATCTCCTTCTTTGCTTTTTTTCTTCCCTTTGTGGACAGGAATGCTTTCAGTTCATACTGCCAGCTCTACCTCATGCCATTGACCTTTTACGCGATGCCATTGTAAAAGTAAAGGAGGTGCACGATGAACTTGAGGATTTACCTTCCCCACCACCTCCACTTTCCCCCCCTCCCACAACCAGCCCCCATAAACAGACAGAAGACAAAGGGGTTCAATGTGAAGAGGAGGAAGAGGAGAAGAAAGACAGTGGTGTTGCCTCAACAGAAGATAGTTCGTCGTCACATATAACTGCAGCAGCCATTGCTGCCAAGGTAAGCCAGCTGAGAGAGACTGAGATCTAAAGGATGCCCAGGTGAATGTACAGAGTTTATTCCTATTTTCATCCCATCCTGGAAGTTCCATATCTCTTCAGGGCATCCTAAAAATATATATAAGAATAATTGTGCAATCCATTATATTCTACTACTGTATTTCCATCCTGATACAGATTTCTTGAAGGTACTGAAGTCTTAATGCTCTAAAGCATTAAAAATACTGTTGTTACTATTAAAGTTATAACCGCAATGGGGAACAATGTGACATTCAAGAGCTCTTTGAAGCTGTCTTTTTTGTGGACATCTTAAATATAAATATAGAATGTTTATATATTCAGAACATTAAAACTTCACAAAATTTTAAAGAAGTAAAAAACTGAAAAGACCTTAGATGACTTTTCCCAACTTAAATGAGTTGAGAAAAACTAATCAAAATTTTTAAAAGATGTGGCTTTTAAGCAGTTGTTGAATTCTCTTTAAGCACTTATTCATATATTACATGACATAGATTACCCTAGTGCTACAGAGAAATGGATATATTTACATTATAATTTAATAAAGCAATAAATATTATTAGGATAATACCAAAGTATTATAAATTCTCTCTGCACAGTTCTGGGAATAAATATAGTACCATGAGGTATTTGAATAAATTTAATCATCTTAAAGTCACAGAATATGGTTTGTATTATTATCCATACCTGGTTTTTATTTGGCCTATGCTGGTTTGCATTATTATCCATATCTAGTCTACTTAATTTTTAGAAGGATGTTACTTCTAAGAATTGTAATTGTCCACTGATTGAAAGCATGTAGGTGGAAAATTTAATTGCCACATAAGTAATTTGTAGTGTTTTGTAGTTCATTCACATATTTTGGCTATGAATGTAGTGAGGATTTTATTGAAAACACATAGATTAGAATCGTAGAGAAATCCTTTTCAATTGTCCATTCATGCAACCAATAAGTGGTACTCTTACTGCATACTAGATGATTTCATGTCTCCAGATCATTCATTCATTCATTAAGTCCTTACATGATACTAGTAACTATTTTAAGTTGTATATAATTTTTGATGGAGCTAGTAGGTGAAATAGGTTCATTTTAAAATCAGTACATGTTTCTTCTCTTTTTCTCTTAATTAAAAGAGTAAAAAGTACCATCATTTTCAGTCTTATGGAAAAAGCACACAGCATTTTAAATCTACATTAATTTTATCATTCAACATTTAGAAAATTTTGGCATGTCATTATTTCATATTTTCACCTTATTTCCTTTTAGTCATTTTGCTTGTATAGTGTTGTTTTCCTGTCACTGTATTCGTAATTGTTATGTGTTGTGCATTAGAAGCATCCATTCTACACCAGTACTGCTGTTATCATGGCACATGGTGAGCAGCCCATCCCTGGTCTCATCAATTATTCCCATCATGCAACAGCCAGTGCAGATGAACCGGTAAGACAAGAGGCTTTTGCATTAATGGTTTTGCAACTATATATCCTACTTCCTGTCTTTGGAGGTGGGCTAAAATATACGTATCATGGAAGGTGTATTTTATTCTGATGAATCTTCAGTGGTGCTTTCTTGTGAAAATGCTCTTGAGAGTATTCCTTCAAGGAATTTAGTAGCTTCTCTTCTGCCTAAAGAATTCTCCTATCATCAAGATTCTGTAGTTGGCAACAGTGAGCTTTTGTCTTAAGACTTTTAAGAAATTTAATGCCCCAGAATTTGTTTTCTTAGCAGTTTCATGTTATCTTTAAATAAATTGCCTGACTTAATCCCTTAAGATGATCACTCTGAGTATTAAAATCTAGGCAGACTAGCCAAGCTAATATCTAATTTGTATAATTTGTATTAACCTTGCTCTTTTTTTTATTCTCATGACTTTCATCTCATTTTACTTTCCTTCACTGTGTGCTCATTACAAACATTTTCAGAGTTGACTTGATGCAAATTCTGTGATTACTTATCTTTAGATATAGCTTTTAAGGATACATATTAGTTCTTGCAGTCATTGGCTGGGTGATAGTTTGTAAAAATTGTCAGATTAGAAAAGAATAAGTTGACAGGTATAATTCATTAAAAAATGATAATTAAGAGCATGACTGCCAAAAGAGTCAGTCTCAATCCATGCTATGGTGATAAAATGAAAAGGAATAAAAAAGAATAACAAATATTAATTTGGCTTTAAATACTTAGGAAGAAAAAAACACCCAAAATTTGGAGGGAAAACCCAACAACTTTGCATCAGTGGTCTCTTAGGAGAATACTAGCAAATGAAGACTTTAACCCTTATATTTGACAAGTCATACTTCATTAAAAATAAAACTTGGATTCAGCATAGGCCAAATAAAAATTTAAATCTTACTTGGTAAAAGTATTAGTAAATTTAAATTGACAATTTAAAATATATGAATTTTCCAATAGCTTTGTTATAAATATTCCAAAATGTACCAACTTGAAGGAGATCTTTTTATATTTTCATTGCACAAAGCAACCATAGCCACTATAATAACTATTCTGGATTTTCAAACTAAAGTAATTAGAACTTTCTGTATTCATAACATTTTAAGTTATCACATTGAGTTTCAAATTAGTATGCCAAAAATACTTGAGTTACTTTTTTCTTCAGTTCTCCCAATTATTTAATATAACTAGTATTACTGAAGATGCACAAAAGAAGAGTTAATTATTACATTTGATTAATGCCTTAAATTATTAGGGCTTAATTCTCTGTAGAAACTAGTCGAGAATGAATGTTTATTCAGTGGTGTTTAATCCTTCACAAGTAGTAATATTGGTCATTTTAACAGATGTTCAGTTTTGTAAGTAGTTTCACATTTTTGTACTTCCTTTGATAAGTGAAATAGGAGCTGTGCATCAAAGAATATACTATACTTGGCCTTTTTACCTGCATCTATAGGAAAGAATGAAAGAAATTTGCAATAGAAAATAAAAAGAAAGTTTTTAATATTAGTGTTTAATTTTTTAATAAATATGAATATGAATAGATCGTTCCAGCCCATAAAGAATTTACAATCTTGCTAGAGTTACTTTTTATTACTTCTTTACTTTCCTAATTCAATTTTCTACTTCTCATAATCAAGAAAGTCTGATGAATGTAATAACTGTGTAATAGTTAACTTGTAATCTGATTGTTTCTTATTGCAAAACTGATCAGCTTGCTATTTTAAGAGAGAAAAAGACATGAGAAATGCCTCTATAATACTCATTTGTTAGCTGCCCCTTCTGCAGCCATTTCCCATTTCTTCTTCTAACACTATGCTTCATTTCCCAGTTATATACTTTGGTTATGTTGGCAGCATGTTCATTTCACCTAGCTACTGTTATTACTTCAAAGACCATATATTTCAAACCAGTCAGTGGCAATGCATATAATCTCTTAGATTTTTTGTTTTTAAGTACTAGGGATACAAATTCTCTTCTTCTTGCTAAATATAAATGAAGAAATATACAACCCCAAGAATTGCCATCTTAGGACCATTGAAAGGAAGTTTTGCCATAATGGAACCAACACTAAAGAAGCAATCCTGAGAAATGGAAAGTAGAGATAATGGGTCTTGAGGATGTTGTTTCCACTTACTAGAGCCTCTGTTAAACTATATCTGCCTCTTAACCTTTCAGTTATGTGAGCTAATACATTACCTTTTAAAAAGCTAACTAATGATAAAGTTAGTGTATACTGTTGTTTAATACCAAGAAAGCATTTTCACTAATGTATACTGTTTTATCAAAGAGATGAAAACTGTTCTTAACCACTGACCACTGCAGTTATTTAAATGCAAGATGACCAAATAATGCCTTTTTTTTGGTTAATTTTTATGAGATAATATGACAGGAAATATAAAAGCTACAATTTTATGAAATTCATTCAATACAAGAATCGACTGGTTAAAATGACACCTACCCAAGCAATGCTCAGGATAGTCAATATGTAAATAGTCTTGCTGCCCAAGTGATGCTCAGTGTAAACAGTTAAGTGGTTAATAATGACTAAAATATATCAACTAGGATCTAAAGTTTCATATTTAGATGATAAAACTAATTTAGGAGTATAGAGGGTAGGGGAATGGGACATAAAAGAGAAAGAGAAGGGGAAAAAAAATCTTCCCTTTCTATGTTTAGAGAATAAGTGCAAATGTCTTTTCAAGAAGACTGGATCCAAACCTGAAGATAACAGTTGCTGCTTTACAGTCTGAAGGCAACTAATAGTTTCAAAAATCAAAGTCATAATGACAGGCAAAGGATGAATTTAATATAAAGAGGGAAGATACTCTTGGAGATACCTAAAAGAAAATCCATCTCAGTGACAGAAATTCAGTCTTCTAGAGAAATCTGAAAGAAAAATGATGCTTTCCAAGCTATATTGTATGGGAGAAAATCTTTTGTTTGCCTTGGGGAGAGCTGGTGATTTTCTCTTGTTATAAAATATGTAGAAAACTGTATGTCAAACCCATATTTGTTAACTATATGTCAAGTCAGTTGGGAATAATCTGTCCCTTTGGAACTTGAGAGAAAACCTACCTGGAAATGAATGACACTGTTACCAATGACCAGCAATACACTACAAAGTTTTGGTCAGAAAATTAAGGAATATATAAGCACATGTGTGATTTTGTATGTGTGTGTATCTATCCGTGAGGATTTTGGTATATTAAAATAATAATACTGAATGTCAGTCACTCCTGTAAGTATTTTGCATATATCAGTTGTTAAATACATTCTCATTTTGCTTGTGAGAAAATTGAAACTCAAAATAGTTGATATCATAGAAATACATTGTGACAGAATTGGTATTCAGGTATCTGGAAGTTTTCGTAAGGAATATCAGATTCTGCTTAGATCTCTATTTTTGATATCCCAAAATTAAGACTATACTACTGTAAAACTTATCATATTTCACCTGTAGTACCTGTCATTTGGATAAGTGCCTTTTTTGTCCAGGTTACCAAAATTTAATTTCTACATGTACACAACCTCAACCTTCCTTACAACAGGTAAGACTGAGGTCCTCTCTTCTAGGAAACAGCTTAATGTTCCTCAGAGGGCTTTGTAGACATTGGTTTTAGGAGGATAGCCAGTCTGGACTTCAAAGTAGTGGTAACATCTGATTAGATGAACTCCCTTCCCAAATACACACTCTAGATAAGGCTTTAGTTGTGTAATTTGTCTAATTATATTCTGTTTAAAAGAAAGACATTCTTACTAAATCTATGCAAATAGCTATATTTTCAAGAAAAATAATTCTAAATAAAAATTTCTGAATTCTGAAATTAGAATCATGCATCATTTTTAAATGTTTCATTTTCACAGGTTCAAATATCATTTTAAATGTTTCATTTTAGAGTGAAAATCAGGGCTACTGAATTGTTTCAGCTACTTTTTTTTTTTGTGCTGGGGATCGAACTCAGGGCCTTGTGCTTACAAGGAAAGTACTCTAACCACTGAGTTAAATCCCCAGCCCAGGGCTACTGAATTGTATAGCTTACAAAAAAATTAAGAAGAAAAAGAGTTTCCTCGTGTACCCAAGAAATAGAGTCTTTTAAACAACCATCTTCAATAATACTCAAAACAAATAGCTAGGAAAATAAGTTTCTTTCTTTTTCAGCCCTACGTGTAGGCAGTCCTGCATAATTAATTCTCATTCAACTGGGTATTAGCATAGCAGTGTGTGTTCATGAAGCTCTGCTCCTGAGCTAAAAATACCTTTGGAAATCCAGTTAGTCCACTGTTATGGTTTAAAATTGTAGAAGCAAGGTCAATTCAGAAGTCTGTACCCATGAGTCTGTTCTCTGAAAGGACAGGAGTTTCAACTATCTGATACAGTCCTTTCCATGAAACTTTTGAAACAATCTTTGTTGAATATACAAACTCTAGCCTATAGTTTATAGCATAACTGTAATGCAAGTGTCAGAATCTATCTGTAGATGACAAAGACTTAATAGCCATGGTTATTAACTATTGCCAGTAATATCAAAATGGACAGGAGTAAAAATTTCCTGCTGAGGAATGGGGCAAATATTTCAGAAGATTTTTGATCTCCCCTTAGAATAAAACCTTGTGAACAAAATTCTTGCATATATGATCCAGTGATTTCTGACAAGGATACTAAGACCATTCCATGGGGAAAAAAGTCTTTTCAACAAATTGTGCCAAGAAAATTTCATATTCACATAAAGAGGATGAAGTTGAACCATTTCTAATGTACAAAAATTAATTCAAAATTCATCAAAGACTAAATATTAAAGACTAAAGCAATGAAACTCTTAGAAGAAAATATAGAGCAAAAGCCCCCTGACATATACCCTGACATTTGGATATGACACCAAATGCATAGAAAACAATATGGGCAACTTAGAATGTGTGAAAGTGTAAAAGTTTTGTGCACCAAAAGATTCTGTCAAACAGAGTTAAAAAGACAACCTACAGAATGACAGAAAACACTGATAAATCCTATTTCTAGTAAGGCATTAATATCGAGAGAACTCCTAAAACACATCAACAACAACAAATCCTCAATCCAAAAATAAGTAAAAGATTTAAATAGACACTTTTTCAAATCAGATATACACAATACCAACAAGGAAATAAACATATGGTCAACATTACTAATCATTAGGAAAATGCAAATCGAAACTAAAATGAGGTACCACTTCAAATTTAACCCTTGTGCACTGTTGATGGGAATGTAAAGTGTTACTGCTTTGGAAGACAATATTTCCTGACAAAATTAAAAGTAGAATTACTGTATGACCCAACAATTCCACTTCTGGGTATAGACCCAAAATAATTGGAAGCAGAGTCTTTGGTACTCATATCTTCATACATTATTCACAATAATTAAAATTTGGAAGCAAACCAAGTATCCGACAACAGATGTGTGAATAAGAAAAATGTGATATATCCATACAATAGACTGTTACTCAACCTTAAAATGAATGGAAATTTTGCAGTATGGTACAACATAGACAAACCTTGATGACATTATACCAAGTGAAATAAGCTAGTCACAAAAAGACAAGTACTGTATCATTCCACTTATTTCAGGTACTTAGTAGTCAAAATCATATAGAAAGTAGAATGTGAATTGATACATGTTAGTTTGATTTTGCCATTCACTATATGTCAAAATATGTTGTGTATGATATCTACATTTGTTGAATTAGTTAACTTTTCAAAGGTAGAATAGTCATTGCCAGGGGCTAGAAGGAGGGGAAAGTGTTGAGTTATTGTTTAATGAATACAGAGTTTCAGTTAGGATAAAAAGCATTGTGGAAATGAGCATACAATGTTGTGAATGAACCAAAACTATTGAACTATATGGTTAAAATGGTAAAGTTGGCAAATTTTATATTATATGTATTTTATCACAATAAAAATTTAATTTAAGAATAAGTGACTGATTTTCTCAAAATTTGAATTAGAAATGCCAAGAAATTTTTATATCACTGCTGTAGTTGTTAACAGGTAGACTTGTTAGAATGCCTATTGTTTTTTTCTACCATTGACTTTTTAAGTAGTATTTTATCAAGTTAAGCATCCATAGCCTGCAAATTTGGAATAGTACAAAATCCAAAATTTTTTGCATGTCATGTTAGTGCTCAAATTGTCTCAGTTATTGGAGCATTTTGGATTAGGGATGCTCAACAAGTAAAGTATATGCAAATATTCTAAAATCTAGAAAACCTCAAAATCTACAATACCTCTGTTCCCACACATTTTAGATAAGTGAAATTCAACTTGTACTGATTATGTATATATGTTGAATCCATAGTATTTATTATTTGGACTAATATGTTTTCATATATTGTTCACAAAGCTTCCTATCAATAAAGCTGTATTTAATAAACAACACAATAAACAGCACAATACTTTTTCAGATTTGTAAGGCAGTAAGCATTGTGCTTAACATAAACTTTTGAGTCAGTTTCAATTCTGTTGAGTATTAGCTGTGTTATATTGGGTGAGTTGCTTCTCCATTCTAAGCTCCAGTCTTCTGCAGAGTAGGAAAAATAACAGCATTAACCCCATTATTATTTCGTAAGTGTTTGAATATCAAATAAGGAAGTGGATGTTAAAACTCTTAGCCTAGTACCTAGATCAAAGTAAATATTCACTACTGCAAGGTTAATGTCTTCATGGATCCTGACTCAACCTCTGAGGGTTAACTTAAACAATAGCCCCTTCACATTTCCTCTCTCCTTTCCTCAACTGAGCAATTCTTTCTTCCTGTTAAACTTCTCTTAATCTTTTAAAGCCAAAATCAGTGGTTCTTAATTTTCTTTCTTTTTTTTTCAGTACTGGAGACCAAATAGGGCCTTATGCATGCTAGGCAAGCATTCTACAAATGAACTGTACCACCACAACCCAGCCTGATTCTTCACTTTTTATAGGGAATAAGCTCCTGTGGGAAGGTGCTTAATGTTACTGAGCCATTCCCAATGCTCATATGTACAAATGTGGGTTAAAATTGCAAGGAAAATCCTGAAGTGTGTCAGCTAAAGTTAGGCTTCTCCATTAAAGACTTTCAGCCTCCTCCATTAAACCTTGCATGAATTCAGTCAGTACTTATCTTTCCTTTTCTTTTATTTTATATTCCTTTATTCATTCATTCACCATATTTATTCTGACACTAATAGATTTATAGCATTCTGCTAAGATGCTGTGAATTTTTAAATTAACCTAGACCCTGCCTTTGAGGAACTCAAAATGGATAAGAGAAAATGTATTCATAAATGAACTATTTTTATAAGTGTATTATATAACTGTTATTATTTTTATAAGATGAAAAACTATTCTGCTACTCTAAGTCCCATTTTAAATCATATGAGTCTTATTGGTGATTCTTTACTTCGTTTGATAAATTCCAGGGAACAACTGTCTAATGCACCAACTTTCACCTTTCATATTTGAAGAAGTTGGTCTCATCAGTCCCGTCCTTGCCTCCATTCAGTTCACTCCTCACCTCACAACCACTGTGAACTTTTAAAACATAAAGAAAATCACATCACTTCTCTACTTGCACTTTCAATGGATTTTTAGTATATTTAGAATACTAACAAAACTTGAAATGATCTACTAGATTCTATAAGATTTGGCTCCTCCCTGTACTTCTATTCCTTCATGCTACATATGTTTGCCATCTAGACAAAAATCACAAAGCATGGCTTTGTTTGTAAATATGAATCATAAATTCACATAGATTATTTTGTATCCATTTTAGCATAAATTCAAATCATCACATGTATTGTTAAATTTCATTCTTTTGGATTTAGCCCATTTGTCTACTAAGGAGATCTCTTTTTTCTTTTTTTTTTTTGGTGCTGGGGATCGAACTTGGGTCCTTGTGCTTGCAAGGCAAGCACTTTAACCACTGAGCTAAATCCCCAGCCCTAAGGAGATCTTTTTAAAATGTGTATCAGCCATCCAGTATATTACCCATCTTTTTTAACTTCTGCCACCTGCAGATATGTTAAGTATGTTTTCATTCAAGTTACTGATAAAACTTCTTTCTAGAATAGGCCTTTCTACATACTAGCAGAAATCATATTGGTTCTAATTACTTAACTAACATACATTTCTGTTCCACCTATTAAAACTCTCTTTATTTTGTCCACAAGGATTTTATGCACAGTTTGACAAACACTTTATGAACTAAAGATATATGTGCTTGACAATTTTGTTCTTTAATTTTTATTATATTTAATAATAGCTTTTGAAGGATCCGTATCAGAAACTCTGAGAAGATACATAGTTTCTGAAGAACCCATGTAGACATTGTTAGGAAAAAGAAGGAAAAAAACCAAAGGTACAAGCTCAACAGGACAGATTTATTTCTGAACAAACCTGAAAAGGACCACTCTGGCACCAAGACCAGATCAGATTGTAGCTGTGGGGGGAGTGGGTTTAGAATGATCTCTATCAGGATGGCGGTGGTCAGATTTCTTTACACATTCCTGTGTGATCACCCTTTATTATTAATTCAGAAACTATATTGCATACTTGAGTGTCTAGCAGGATTTTTACTACACCGCTATAAAAAAGGATAAACTAGAGTCATTTGTATATAAATGGATGTTCCTGGAGAACATACTATTAAGTGAAATAAAATGTAACCTATCTTAAAGGTCTCCAAACAGAGAAGTTGTTAAGGAGTGTAAATGGCAAACCTGGCATCAATCTGGGCAAGGACTCCAAACATCTCTGCTATAAATACTGACAAATTATAGCTGTTGGAGGTGTACTGTTTCATTCATGGTTGCTTTGGGAGACTGACTGTAATTATTAAAAGTTTGTTCACCAGTTACATAAAATTAGGTAACTGGACTTGTAACTTTTATATAAGTTTAAATATTGTTTAAAACAAAAATTGTAAATAATATAATGATTAGATGGGGAAATGTATACTCATTTATAAATTTCCTTGTCATCAAATACACATTTTTGTTATTAATATTAATAGCAAGCATTTCAAAATAAAACTGCACTCAGAAGCAGAAATCATGTTTTGGCTGTGTTCTCTGGTTTTAATAATATATTCTTTATTTTTTTTGAAGTATCTGTCCAGCCATTCAAATTAGATTTAGGACAGAAAAGCAATGTAGATGGACAATCAGCACAGTTCCTAGGAAAATACATATATTGCCATTACAGTTTCCCATAATGAGGAAAATTCTGTAGTTTAATAATTCACAATTGAAATTACATTGCATATCTACAGAGAGTCTGAGATCAACTGGGACAAATTGTTTTCTCCATGCTAGGAGTTGCATAAGATAATAAGGAATACGAATTAGTTCTCTAAAAGTAGGAAAATTGCTTTTGGAAGTGATTTGGCATTTCTCCTCCTCATTGTGCTGATTTAACCCACTACAAATTTTGCTGACTCTAGGTAGATCCTCACTATGGATTTCTTGATAAGCTGTAGTTCATCATATACACTGCCAAATTGCAATTTTCAGACTTTGCTCTTAACTCCTTATTTCCTCTGTTCTCTTCTCTTGTTTCTCATAATATTAAATACCGTCAAGGCTAAACAATTGTCATTTTCTTTTAAACTATTTCCCTTGGCTAAGACTTTGTTCCATTGCTTTTTCTGTCTCAAAAACACCTTATAATACTAAAAGTCAGTGACTGCTTCTACTGCCTCATTATTAAGGGAAATTATTATCAGCTGTGTGAAAAACAGACTTTTATTCATGCCTATCCTTTTACTTCTCTCTGCTTGTTGAATGTATTAACCACTTCCTATTTTTTGAAGTAGTTCATCCTATGGTTTTCATTGTGGAATCTTTAAATTGTTAATACCCAAGCACATTTTCCTTGTTAAAAAAAAAAAAAAGAATGAAAATAAGATTAACATCCATGTGGAGCCATGCTCTCATCTCATTCTTATATATTCACACACTTACCCAGAGGTAGGTAACACTTTCATCATTTTGAAGAGTCTCCTTCAAAACTTTTTCATACTTTTTGTACAAACATAGGAAATGAAATAAATCCCTAGCTATTTGGTCAAGGGTGGAGCTCAGTAGTAGAGTGCTTCCCTAGCATACATGAGGCCCTGGCTTTTATCCCTAGCACCACAGAAAAACAAAATGTAGCAGTTTGTAAGGGTCTGTGGGTGTATGTTAAAGTAAAAGAGGGAAGAACCTTTTAAACTGTTTCTAAAATTCATGTAAAATAAATTGAGAGGGTCAAAAATACTCAAGTCAGAAGAAGAGAAATATGGAACAACTTGCCTTACCAAATATGGGGACTTAGTATAGTGTTAAATTCCTTAGTGATATAACAATGAGTACTTACACAAATGGAACATGATATAAAACCCGAAACACATATGTATATGGACATTTGGCATACTACAGAGTTTATACTGTACATTAGAAGAAATCCTTTTTAATAAAAGATTCTGGAACCATAGGCTATCCATATTTTTTTAAAAAGAAAATTGACCTCTCTGCCTCATACAGTACAAAAAATCGATTCCAGGTATATTAGAGACAATTATGAAAAGAAAAACAATGAAATTTTTATAGATTATTTAGGACTATATATTATTCTGGGTTATAAAAAGACTCCTTTCGAATTTAGTTGAAGTAAAATTCACCTAAAATCCACTGGTTTTAAAGTTTAGAATCCAGCGGCTTTTAGTACATTTATAATATTGTGAAATCAATTCATTTACCTAATTCCAAAATACTACATCACACCAACCAAGGAGAAAAAAAAACTTCCCCCGGTAAGCATTCATTCACCATCACACATTCCTAAACCCCCCAGCACCTGACAACTATTAACTGCCTTTCTGTCTCCATTGATTTGTCTGTTCTGGACATTTCATATAAATGTAATACATAATATATGGGTTTTGCCTAGCTTCTTCTATTTAATAAGTTTTTGAGGTTCACTTGTGTTTTAGCATATACAAGTATTTCTCTTTATGGCTATGCAGTATTCCATTGTATAGACATACCATATTTTGTTTACCCATTGATGAACATTTGGATTATTTCCACTTTTTGATTATTAAAATAATGCTGCCATGTATTCTTGTATGAGCTTTTGTTTGAAGGTATGTTTTTTATTCGCTTGTGCATACACCTAAGGTATGTAATTATTGGGTCATAAGACAATTCTATGTTTAGCTTCTTAAGGAAGCACTAAACTATTTTCTACCATTTTGTTTATGCTACAGCAATGTATGAGGGTTCATTTCTCGACTTCCTCAGCAGTGTTTATTGTTTTCCTTTTTTAAAAAATTATTTTTATCTGAGTATGAAGTAGGATCTCATTGTGGTTTTGACTTTGATTTCCCCAATGATAAAGGGCATTGTACGTATTTTCATGTGTCTGTTAGCCATTTGTGTATTTTTGGAGAAAGTCTATTCAGATCTTTTGCCCATTTTTAAGTGAGTAGTTGAAAAAAATTCTTTAGATCTTCTAGACACTACACCTTTAGCAGAGATATGATTTGAAATATTCCTGTAGTTTATCTTTTCATTATCTTGATGATGTATATGATGTACAACAGTTTAAATTTTTATGACATTTGATTTATCTAATTTTTCTGCTGTTGCTTATGATTTTGGTATCATATCTAAGAATCCATTTGTAAATCCAAGATCGTGAAGATTTCCCTCTGTTTTCTTCTTAGAATTCCATAGGTTTAGCTCTTACTTTTTTTCTTTTTCTGGGGGAGGGATTCTGGGGAATGAACCCAGGGCCTTGTTCTTGCTAGGCAGGCACACTAACCACTGAGCTAAATCCCCAACGCAAACTCTTATATTTTAATCTTTAATTTTTAAGTTAATTTTTGTATGTGATATGAGTTAAAGTTTAAACTTCATTCTGTTTGTGTCTTAAGATTTATCTAGTTTTATTAGCACAGTCACTGTAACTTCTTATTGAACAAATAGTCATGATCTATCATACATATTTACATTATTTCATAATCATGATTTATGAATGTTTTAGAACTGACTTCCAGTAGTATTCTAGCAATCTCAGGCAATGTTCTAGAGCATGAAACTTCCACAAACATGAAGCACTTCCTATTTTATTCAGGGTTTTTTTGATAAATAGTTTGAAAATGAAAGCCTAACTATAAATTGCTGAGTTTCTGTGTTTTTTTAGAAGCATCAGTTTTCTTCATGCTTTTGCATATGAATATCCAATTCTTGCACAATTTTTTAAATTAATTGTATTGGTACATATTAGGTATACATAATGATAACATTCATCATATGGAATTTGTACCTGTGATGTATCTGGATTCTTTTTTTCCCAATCCCCTCCCCTCCCTTCAACCTCTCTTCCCCTCTTTATTTACAAAAGCTTTGCTTCCAGTTTTACTCTATATTCTCTTTTTTTCCGTTTCCCTTCCTTCCTTTCTCCCTCCTTAATTCCCCTTCCCATTTGAACATTGTCTTCCTATTTCACAATATCTATTATACATTTGGTCCTTATTTATACTTTCAGTTTCTCACACCAGAGGGATCATGGGATATTTGAACATGTGTGTCTCATTTATTTCACTTAAGAGTATGGTCTCAAGTTGTGTCCATTTACCTAGAAATACCTCAAGTTCCCTTCTTTATGTCAGAGTAGTACTCTATGGTATGAAAGAACCACATCTTCTTTATCAGCTTATGGGCATTTGGTTGATTTGATAATAGTCATTTTTTCTGGAGTGAGATGGAATCTCAGCATTGTTGTAATTTGTGTCTCTCAGATGACCAGTGATGTTGAACATCTTTTCATATGTTTATTTGCTGTTTCTGCTTTTCATCTGAGAAGTGTCTATTCATTTCAGATGCCCGTTTTTGGACTGGATCTTTAAATTGAGGGGAAGGGTACTGATTTTTTTTGAGTTCCTTATATATACTAGATATGAGTCCTTTGAAGCATAGCTAGCAAAAATTTTTTCCCACTCTATGGGTTGTCTCTTCACTCTGTTGGTGCTTTCTTTTGCTGTGCAAAAGGTTTTTAATAAGATGTGATCTCAGTTGTCAGTTCTTTGTGATATTTGTGATATTTCCTGTGTGACCAGAGTTTTGTTCTTCAAGTCTTTGCCTACACCTGTGTCTTCAAGAGTTCTACCTATTCTATCTTCCAGCAGATTTAGTATTTCCGTTTTAATATTTAGGTCTTTGATCCATTTCAATTTTACTTTAGTGCATGGTGAGAGATATGCATCAAGTTGTAGTCTGGCACATGGAAAGCCAGATTTTCCAGCACCATTTATTTATTTTTTTTCAGCACCATTTATTAAAGAGGCTTTCTTCCAGTGATGGTGTTTGCTCTTTTGTCAAAGATAAGGTGACTGAGTGTGTTTGGAGTTGTTTCTGCATCTTTTGGTCTGTTCCATTGATCCTCCAGTCTGGGTTGGTTCCCCACCCCCCCCAGTACCATGCTGTTTTTATTACTGTAGCTTTGTAGTATAATTTCAAGTTAGGTATTGTGATGCCTCCTGCCTTGCCTTTGTTGCCCAGAATAACTTGCTGTTCTAGGTCTCTTCTGGTTCCAAATGAATTTTAGGATTGTTTTCTGTAAT
Source organism: Hystrix cristata (assembly GCA_004026905.1). Classification (NCBI taxonomy): domain Eukaryota; kingdom Metazoa; phylum Chordata; class Mammalia; order Rodentia; family Hystricidae; genus Hystrix; species Hystrix cristata. Next base: position 34,678 of record PVJO010002366.1, on the reverse strand, counting down.
TCTGTGAGGTATGCTGTTGGTATTTTAATTGAGATTGCATTAAATCTCTATAAAAATTTTGGAAGTATGGCCATTTTCACTGTATTTCACCCAAGAACAAGGACTGTCTTTCCATTTTCTGATTTCCTTTTCTATCTCCTTTTTCAGAGTATTATAGTTTTCAGTGTAAAGGTCTTTTACTTTCTTCATTATATTGATTTCTAAGATTTCATTTTTTTGGATGCTGCTGTGAAAGATGTGGTTTCCCTAATTTCTCTCTCCATGGGTTTGTAATTTGTGTCCAGGAATGCTACTGATTTTTGAGTGCTGACTTTGTAGCTATGCTACTGAATATCCAGCTATGCTACTAAATTTGATTATTAAATCTGAAAGTCTTAGGGTAGAATTTTGGGGATCTTCTATATAGAGTATCATGTCATCACATTTTTCTAAGTTCCTCTGTTTTTCTATCTGTATCTGCTCTAGAGTCACTAATCATGTCTTTCATTGTGGAAATGATTTTTGTTTTGATGTTTTCTAGAGCCTCATTCATCTGCTTTGTTACTTCTGCTGTTACTGCTTCCAAGAGTCTGGGTGGGAATCTTTCAGATTGTTCCACTTCATTACCCACTGGGTTTGCTTTTGAGGAGCTGGAGGTCTGAGGTTGCATGTTATTTGTGTGTCTTCTCATTTTCTATTTTTTCTTCTTTAGTTTAGTTCCTGGGTTGATGCTTATGAAATGCCTATGGCAGGTAGCTTTTTTGTTAGTTTTGAGAACCCTTTGGAAGTGACTACTTCCTCAAAGATGTCTTTCAGGTGTAGCTGGTTTTTATGTTTTGAGTCCATTGTAAGATCTTACCCCTTCAATTTATTGGGGCTGCGAAGTTGCCATCTATTTGGCCAGCCCCTAGTTCTTTGACCATGGCCGATTGTGTTACTTGTGACCTTCTGCAGGTCTGACTCTTGGAATGCAAGGAAGAACTCAGTAGAACAATTCTGTCACCTTGGCTAAAGTAGTACAATCAGCAACAACAATAGCATCAAACACAGCCAGCCACTACAATCCGCCGTGTCCACTTCTCCACTCCGCTCCATTTGTGTGTCTTTCTGTGGAGGTCTCTGGGGTCACTAGTAGTCACCGTGTGTCTGCAGGCTCAAACTGCATCACTTGTGCTGAGAGCTGGGGCTGCAAGCTGGGGCCACACCCGGGAGCTGTGAGCTAGGGCCGCAAGCCAGGACTGTGACCCAGAGCTGTGAGCTGGGGTTGCAAGCCAAAGCTCTGAGAGAAAGCACCATCTACCCATAACCTCCTTCTTCTGTACTGGTCTCTCCTTTTGCTTTCCCTGTGGGCTTCAACTCTTGCTTCAGATCCCTGCTGGGTCCTGGGAACACGTTTCCCTCCTTCTTCTCTTTCCTAAATTGTTATATTCCAGTGTCTGGACAGCAAATCTTGGAGAGGCTTTTTCCCTGCTTTTCACCATTGAGAGGTATAGGTGCACCTTCAATTTTCTGCATACGGATAGCCAATTTTCCCAGCAGCATTTGTTAAAAAGGCTATCTTTCCTTTAGCATATGTTTTTGGCCCATTGATTGAAGATCAAGTAGCTAACTGTATCTGGGGTTATTTCTGTGTCCTTTATTCTGTTCCACTGATCTATATGTCTTGTTTTTGTGCCACTACTGTGATGTTTTTATCAGTGTAGCTTTGTACTATAACTTGAAGTCAGATATTTGATGATTCCTTCTTTTTTCTTGTTGTTCAAGATTGCTTTTGCTATTCTGGGTCTCTTCCAGCTCAGTACAAATTTTACAATTGTTTTCTCTAGTTCTGTGAGAAATGCTGTTGGCATTTTGATTGGAATAGTGTTGATCTGTGTATCAACTTGAGTATGCCATTTCAACAGTATTGGTTCTGCCTGTTTAGGAGCAGGGTACATCTTTTCATTTTCTAATGTCCTCTTCAATTTCTTTTTTCAGAGTACTATACCTTTTTATTGTAGAGGTCTTTCACCTCCTTGATTAATTCCTAGGTTTTTAATGCTATTGTGAATGGTGTTGTTTTACTAATTCCCTTCTCATTGAATTCAGTATTGGTATACACGAATACTAATTGGTTTTTGTGCATTGATTTTGTACCCTGCGATATTGCTGAAATTAGTTATTAATTCTGTATAAGTACCGCGTGCTAACCGATTACACTACTGGATCTCCTAGTTATTAATTCTGAGAGGTTTTGAAGGAATTTTTTGGGTCTTCAGTAGAGTATCATGCCATCTGCAAATAATGATAATTTGACTTCTTCATTTCCTATACATATGCACCTGATTTCTTTTCCTTGCCTGATTGCTCTGGCTAATGTTTCAAGTACTATGTTGAGCAGAAGTGGTGATAGTGGGCATCCTTGTCTTATTCTTTGTTTTAGGAGGAAATCTTTCAATTTTTTTCCCATGTAACATGATGCTGGCCATTAATTTGTCATAAATAGGTTTTATCAGATTCAGGTAAGTTCCTCTCCATATGTGCCCCTCTCCTTGTGTCTTCATTGGAGAGTTGGAGGACCTTGGGGGTCTTCTGTTGCCTTGTGTTTTCATGATACAGTGTGTGTGTGTGCTTTATATATGCTTCCCCCTTTTTCCCCCTCTTTTTGGTACTGAGAGTTGAGATCCAACAGAATGAGGAGAGCTTCTAATTGATATGAAGATCTTTTCTGTAAGATACTGCCTTCCCATAATGTGTTTTCAACTTTCTTTGTCCAGATATAATATTTACTCCTACAGCTATTTAATTTAAGTGATTTAGACTGTGTTCATTTTCAGGAAAAAATTACTTCTAGTTATAACAGCCTTAACAGATCCCATCATACATCACCTACATGTGATAGACTTTGTATTTATGCTTTCATCCTTTATCAGTATTCTTTGCAGCCTGTATTCAGTTGTTACTACCAGTTATGCAACAGTGTGGCAGGAGAATTGGAGGAGAGAAACTGAAGGATATGTGACAGAGGAGTGTAAATCTGTAGAGTGAGATAGATACACATTTCTGAAATAAATCTTGCTTAGTTTTGATGTACAATCCTTTTAATGTGATACTAGATTTGGTTTCCCATTTTTGTTATTATAGTTGTTGAAGTCTTTTCAAGGATATTGGTCTGTAGTTTTCTTTTTCTATGATGTTTTTGTTTATCTTGATTATCAGACTAATACTGCCCCATTAAATGAGTTAGAAAGTAGTATCTCCTCTTATATTCTATGGCAAAGTTGGTAAAGAATTTATATTTATTCTTCTTTAGGTCTAGCATGAAATTCCTCAGTGAGCCATCTCATCCTGAGCTCTCTCAACCTATCATAACGTTTTTTTTTTATTTCTGGCTCAATCTCATTACTCATTGTACTTATATTCATATTTTCTATTGTTTCTTGAATCTGGGTAGTTTTTGTGTTTCTAAAATTTTATCCATTTGGTCAAGGTTACCTAATTTGTTGGCAAAGTTGCTCATATTATTATAAACACTTATTTATGTAAGATCAATAGTAAGATTAATCCCCACTTTCATGTCATGTTTTCATAATTTTAGTCTTCTCTTTTTTCTTTTTCAGTCTACTTAAAGATTTATCAATTTTGTTATCTTTGTAAGTACCAACTTTGATTTTGTTGAGACTTTCAGTATCTTTCTGTTCTCTATTTCATTTATTTCTACTCTAATTTTTATTGTCTTTTGTGCTTTTTTCTAGTTTTTTAAAAGTAGAAAGACGGGTGTTGATTTAAATTTTTCTTCTCTTTTTAGAGTTAATATTTGTGATCATTAATTTCCATCAAGCACTGTTTTCATTGCATCCCATGAGTTTTGTGTATAATATTTTTATCTTCACTCGTTACATATTTTTTTCCAATTTCCATTGACTTTTTCCTTGTCTCATAGGTTGCTTAAGAATGTGTTTAGCCAGGGCTGGCGGTATATGCCTATGTGAGCAATCATGAGACTGAGGGGAGAAAACCTCTTGAATCCAGGAGTATGAAGCCAGCCAGGGCAATGTAGTAAGACCCCATCAAAACAGTGAAGCTAAATAAATAAAGCCTCGAGTCTGATGTCCAACCCCACCAAAAAAAGTGTGCTATCTCCACATATTTGTAAATTTCCCACATTTCTTTTAATTATTGATTTTTAATTTTCTTAAACTTATTTTGTGATATAAGGCATCCCTGTACAATATCCTGCATTCACTTAAGAAAATGTGTATTTTTTCTGGTATTTGGAGGAGTATTCTGAATGTGGTTGTTAGGTCTAATTGGTTTACATTGTTAGTTAAGTCTTCTTTTATCCCTGTTGATCTTCTGACCAGTTATCCTCACAGTTAGTGACAGTAGATTGTGTAAGTTTCCCACTCTTGTTTAATTTTTTCCTTCTATAACACTGTCAGGTTTTGCTTCATGTGTTTGCTTACAATTGTCTTATCTTCTTAACTAGTCTTTTTGTTGTTAACCAATGTCTTTTTCTTTCATAACAATTTTGATCTATTTTGTGTCTATTTTGTGTGATGTTCCTGTAGCCTCTACAGGTATCTTTTGGTTATGGTTTTTGCATGGAATATAGTACCAGTAAATTTTTTTTACCTTCAACCTAAGTGTGTTTGGGAGTCTAATTTGAACCTACATACCATATAGTTAAATCATGGTTTTTTTTGTTGTTGTTAACCCATTCCTTCGAATTCTGTCTTGTAATTGGATAGTTTAATATATTTATATTTAGTGTAATTCCTGATCAGGAAGGATTTTTTTCCATTTTTATTTACTTTCTTTCTGTCATAGCTGTTTTTGTTTCTCATTTCTTCCACTACTTTGTCTTTTTTACATAGGTATTTTATAGTGTACCATTTTCATTTCTTTCATTTCTTTTACCAAATGGTTTTTAGTTATTTTGTTACTGGTTGTCCTGGGGATTACAATTAACACCTTAGCTAACAATCTAACCTGAATCAATACCAGAATTAGCTTCAATGTTATGCAAAAACTTGGCTCTGTGCCCCTTCCTTATATTATTTTTACACATAACATATTTATACATTGTATCCCTGTCAACATAGATAATAATTATCATATTACAATGTAGTATTTTAAATTATACAAAAGGGATTTATAAACCAAAGTACACATTTATTCTGACTTTTGTTTAACTGTTGCTTTGCTGTAAAATTATTTTTATTAGCAGTATTTGCAGTAAATAATTATGTTTATTTTGGGGAGTTGGTACATGCACATAACACATCTAATTATTTTTTACTTTTCCTTCCCTCATTTCCCTTTCCCTGTATCTCTTGGTCCATTTCTCATTGAAAAGACATCCATCCTGTTTCCCATTATCTGTCTTGTTTTTGATCTATAAAGTAGAGAAACCATGTGATATTTAAACTTATGTGTCTGATTTGTTTTATGCAAGGTACATCAGTTTTCCTAAAAATGACTCAAATTTTTTCTTCTTCATAGCAGAGTAGTTCTCCGTTATCTATAAATACCACATTTTCTTTATCCATTCATCTGTTGTTGGACATATAGGTTGCTCCCATGATTAAACTAGTGTGAGTTGTGCTGCTATAAACATAGGTATGCATGTAACACTATAATACAATGTCTTTAATTCTTTCAAGACAACAAAGGGAATAGCTGGGTTGAATGGCGTTTCTAGTTTTAGTTTTCTGAGAGAACTCCATACCGATTTCTAAAGTGGTTATACTAGTTTACATTCCCACCAACCATGTAGAAGGTCATTTTTCCTTGCAGCCTTACGAGCATTTCTTATTTGATTTCCTTATGATTGCCATCCTTCCTGGAGTAAGATGGAATCCCAGTATTATTTTAATTTGCAGAGATGTTGAACGTGTTTTCATATGTTCATTGGTCATTTGTACTTCTGAATCTATCTGGTTCTTGGCATCTCTTTTATTACTGCTTCAATCTCATTACTCATTACTGATTTGTTTAGGTTTTTATATCCTCAAGGTTCAATTTGAGTAAGTCATATGTGTCTAGCGATTTATCCATTTCTTCTAGATTTTCCAATTTAGTGGAATATAAGGCTTCAAAATAATTCCTAATAGTCCACTAGATTTCAGTATTAACTTTTATTAATATCCCCTTTCTTGTCTTTAATTGATTTGGGTCCTTTTTTGCTTTCTTTTGGTTAGTTTGGCTAAGATTTTAGCAATCTCATTTATCTTTTCAGAGATTCAGTTTCATGATCCTTTATATTTTTCTTTTAGTCTTTATTTCATTAATTTCCTCTCTAATTTTTTCCCTTTTATTAGTTTTATATTTGGTTTGTTCTCGTGTTTATAAGACCTTAAGATACATCATTAGATTAGTTTCGCCACTGATTTCTTCAGTGAATCATTGATCATTCAGAAGTTTATTATTCCATCTCGTGTGTTTTGTGTAGTTCCCAAAGTTTCTCTTGCCATTGATTTCTAGTTTTATCTAATGTGATGCATGGAATTATTTCAGGAGTTTTTTTAATTTGCTATGAGTCACTTTATGGCCCAAAGTATGATGTATTTTGGAGAAAGTTTTTGGAGAAAGTTTGGTGGGTTGTTGCTTTTACCAGTAATGTCCTACTTTGTTTCTTCTGACTTGAAGTCTGCTCTGTCACATAGTGAGTGTAGCTACTTCTGCTTGCTTTCCAATTCAATTTGCATCGAATCTTATTTTTCATCCTTTTATTTCCATTCTGTATATATCTTTGCCAATGAGGTGTGTTTTCTGCAAGCCGCAATGTATTGGGTATTATTTTTTAATCCAGTCTGCTAGTCTGGGTCTTTTAATTGGGGAATGAAGACCATTTACATTCATGGTTATTATTGTAGTATACATACTAATTGCAACCATTTTGTTGTTTTTCTGGTGTTTAATTCTTTCATAATACACGTTTGCTTACCTACTGTTCTTCTGTATGTACTGTTTCTTTACATATCTTCTGCAATGCAGTCTCTGTGATTGCAAATTCCTTTAGTTTCTGTTTATCTTGGAAGGTCTTTATTTCTCCTTTGATTCTGAAGGATAGCTTCATTGACTATAGTAATCTAAATTGGCGGTTACTTTCTTTCAGGGCTTGAAGTACTTATTCCATTGCCCTCCTGGGATTTAGAGTTTTTGCTGAGAAATTTTGCAGTTATTTGATAGGTTTGCCTTTATAAATGATTCGGCATTTCTTTCATACAGCCTTCAATTTGATTTCTTTTTTCTGTACTCTTGACATACATTAGTTTTTGCAAGGTACTTCATTATATTGCTACTGCATTTTAAAAAGTAGCAAAAACACAGTTTCATTATGACAGTGTATTCTAGTGTGAGAAATGGTCATTGATCAAGCTATCAGACATATAAATATTGTGTATAAGTTGTATAAGTGTGGCCATTGCTGTAAATGGGAGGGACTCAATGTTGTATATGCTATAAAACCAACATACAAACTTTCCAAGACATGACCTGTTTTATTAAACAAAAGTGACAAGAAATAGCCATCTTTATTTCTTGAAAATATAATCCATTGTTCAAATGTACTGCCAAATCATTTTTATTTTCAAAATTCCCATTATTTTTCATCCTACTTATATCTATACTATTCGTAAGTCACATAAAATGTCAAGTACTGAAATGGTGGCAATATTATGAGTATTGAGGATGTTAGTGTAAAAACTAAATAAAAGGAGTTTCTTTGGAAATAGTGTTATGTACTTTATGAGAAGGAAATTGATACTAAATTTCAGGAGTACCTTTCTGGTCACCAAGTCTGGCTGTTTCTGGCTATTTGAAACACAAATCACAATAGTTTGTCCTTTGTGATTTGTTTTTCAAGTCTTGTGCACAGGCCTGCAGATGTAGCTCAGTGATCGAGCCCTTGTCTGCCATGCATGAGGCCCTGGGTTTGATCCATAGCACCACAAAAACACAAAAGTTTTGCACAAAACTTGAAAGTGCTTAAGTTTCCATTCTTAGAATAATAGGCCTATGTCCATTACTGCGAGCCAAAATATGAACTAAATTATGCATAGCCTAATATAAATTTGGTAATCAACCTAAATATAAATAATATTTAAAATATTCCAAATTATTGTGCTGATGTTCATATATTTTTAAAATAGTGATACTCTATTATATCAGTCTTTATAGTATTGACAGGTGTAATATAATCATCACCATCATTAAATATTTACTATTTCAAGGTGCTAAGTATGTGATGTACATTATTTTACTTAAGCTTCACAGTACCTTAGTTACTTTTCTCATTGCTGAAACACAATAGTTGATACTCATAAGATAAAGGAGAAAAGGTTTATTTTGGCCCATTTTGTAGAGGTTTCAGTCCAGAGTCAGGTGGCTCAAAGGCAGGGCAACATGGCAGAAGGATATCACAGAGGAGAAACAGTTCATGGAATGGCAAGCAGAAGGCAGGAAGCAGCACCAGCCTGCCTTCTTTCTATCCCTTTGTATTGTATCCATGTGACAAGCCTATTGATTGGTGCCACTCACAGCAAGGTTGGGGCTTCATTTCATCATCCATACCCTTAATACTAGTATCACACCTTTAATCCACACCCACACACCCTAAATCCAGCCACCTCTGAAAAGCCCCACCTGTGACCACATGAAGCTTTGGGGGGACATCTAGATACAAGCCATAACAGTAAGCTAGTGAGGCAAATATTATCATCCTTGTTTTTCACCTGAAAGTAATGGTGATTAAAATGACATATTCATCATAGTCTTAGGAAAAGTGAGATTGCATCCTTAATGGATAATTTAAAAGATTTTACAAGGGTCTATTGCATTTCTAAAGATTTGGGTTAAATTTTGGGAAAACAGCAAAGCATCATAGACAACCATAGGATTAATAACAGTGCACCATTAATGTTCCTAGCCCTAATGTGGCAAAGGAAATCAAGACAATTCCAGGGAATCTAGTAAAATCTAGAAAAACAACTGGTATAAATAGGAAGGAGCTGTGATCTTGAGTTGAGAGACACAGCTAACCTATGTTTACCTGGTAGAGAAGGAACCAGAGAAATAAATTGCAGATCTTAGTCTCCTCTCACCTTTAGTCTTCTGCCAGTGTCACCCACTGGCTAAACCCAAGAAGCTCAAAACTCTTTGTCGATACTGTCCATACAAGTCAATTAGAAGCAGAGAGGGTGAAGAAAGTTAGAGAATGAATCTGAAAAGGAGGGACTGGGGATTTAGCTCAGTGATTAGAGTGCTTGCCTCACAGGCACAAGGCCCTGAGTTCAATCCACAGCAGCAACAACAACAAAAAAAAAACCTCAGTAATAAATCATTAAAAAAAACAGAACCAGTTTATAACTGATATACTTTACTACTAACCATATTGCTGTACTAGTTCTCATACAAAAATGTTTTCTGTATTTTAAATTTGAAATTCTCTCTTTTTGCAAATTGATGGATATATTTATACCTAGCAATAATTCGTGCCTATTACGTGAGAGCTGAACAGCAAAGAATGCAAAAAACTAAAAGTAGCTATGGGTATTGGTTTTATGTATTGTGAATACTCTCAGCATATTGAACTGTAGTGTTTCCCCTTGTTCAGATTCCAGACTCCATCATTTCTCGTGGTGTTCAGGTGCTCCCACGAGACACAGCCTCACTCAGCACTACTCCTTCAGAATCGCCTCGTGCTCAAGCTACATCCCGCCTTTCTACAGCTTCCTGCCCAACACCAAAAGTAAGTGCAGTCCTTTGACACCTTATACCTGTTGTTCTATGAAATCTGAGAAAACTAACCAGTATTTCCTGCTACTTGTCAAGGTTAGATTGCATGCAAGATACTATGGAATATGGATGTCCTATAAGATAGTTACCACTCATTGTTTCACAAATTGTCATATTAGGACAGTGGAAATTGTAGGACACTAGTAGAAACAGTAGAACAGTAGGGCTTGTAGGACAGTATAAATTTCATGTAAAATACGTTCTGCATTACAGCTAAAGGTATCACTTTCTATAGCTCCTTTTTCTTTGTTGTAGACCCGTGATTTTTTTTAGTACATTCATCAGTATAGTTTTATTTTTATTTCAAGAGTCAAAGTGTTTTTGGCCAATAACCTGCAAGATGAATGAAATACTGTCACCAAAGGTATTTTTTTAACTAGTTCAGGCTGGGGTAGCTCCCTCTCTAGTATAATTCCAAATTTTTTTCAAACATATTCAACTTGGAATGTTGCTGCCTAATATTTGGAAACAAATCTAAATTTATTAGAAAGTTTTAATGCCAACCTTTGGGGGAAGGAGGGAGTTTCTTAGTCTTTATTTATATTATAAATTGCAGTGGGGGGAAAGATTAGACAATTTATTTCCTGCCTCATATCTTTGTATGTATGATAAATTAGCAAATTTACTAATGCTGTGACTACTTTTCCCTGGAATATCCCTTCTCTGGTTAAATTAGTTACTTGTGCTTTCAAACTCTCCATGCGATGGATCCAATATGGTATCAAAAGACTAATAGTTAAATTATTTATTATTTAGTAACACATGGTATTTGATATCAGGCCTCATACTAAATCTTTTCTAAGGATCTGACAGTTAATTTTTCAAACCCTGGCTCCTTCCTCCATCTTCAGTTTTTAGGACCTGTGCATCTGCCTCCATCAATTCCAACTCTTATGTCAGTTTTATGAATCTTATAATTGCATTTGACCAGAAGTGATCTCACACAGGTCTTGATGTTAGTAGTGCACTTTGTTTTACATGACATGATACACTTTTCTCAGAGAAGCCTTCATAGTGTTATTGTTGTATATCATTGTTTTTAGATGTCTTGAGAATATATGATATAGATTTTATCTTTCAAAAAAACTGAGGTTGTAAATCTTCAATGAAGAAAAATTGCAAGAACATTCTGGATATAAAATGCATGCCAATTTGAGTGCCAGGTTTGGAGGGAAGTAAATGACTTGCCTTGACATTTTCTTCTTCGATGACACTTAGATGTCCAAATTGATACTGAATTCAAATAAAACACTATATTTTTATCTAGGAATAAGATAGTATTCCTTCTAGATTATTTTACCAATACTAGACTATACACCTTAAAGATAAAATCATTGCCTTTATATAATTTCTAAATAAATGTTAAATGCTGAATTAGAATTCTAACATAATAAAAAGCTAGTTTGAATACTAATATTTTAAAAGGAGTAATGGAAGTTAATCTGTCTAATAAGAAAATCATAATGTATAAGACTGCTTTATTGATTATCATTTGTTGATTATTACACTTATTTGAAGTGCTTTAATATCAGTGACAGATATATCTTCTGTCTTCATGGAGTTTACAGTTTAGTCAAAGGTATGTTAAAATAAGCAAGAAGATAGAGAATTGAATAACTATAATGCACAATAAGTTACAATTATAAATTGAAATACACAGCAAGAAGAAACAAAAAGTATGGCAGGAGAACCTCATTTAGAGAGTAATCAAAGAAGACGGTGGCATGAAGGATGAATAAAAACAAACATGAGCTTTTGTGCTGCACTGAGATTTTTAAGAACTATATTCAGCAGTAATGACCACTTTAAAGGCACTTGTCACCAATCAAGAACTCTCAGGGTAAATCTTTTTATTAGTATATGATTGATCTCAATTCAGTAGCTTCCCTGTCCAATTCCAAATATCAGTTCTTTTCACTTTAAATAATGCTCCCCCTTTCCCACTGAGTCAAGTTCAAGGCCATAGATTTTAGCACTACCTCTATTCTAGGTGAAGTATTTAAGTCTTATAGCATAAAATTTGGGGGTAGAAAAGAAGTCAAAAACAATTCTCATTTCAGATCTTGTGTAGATGTGACACTGTATTAAGGAATAAAAGAGAAGCAGCAAGTTTTCAGGGTAAAAGAAAAATAATACATTTGATTGTGAGTGTGTTCAATCTGAGGAATGTGAGACATTAAAAAATGACATACAACACAAAATTGAAAATAGAATTTAAGTCTGTTACTTTCATTGCATCTTGGTTGTAATATATATATAATTTAATACATAGTAGTGTTGCCCAAACCCCATGGAAATCCTTTTTCTCTATCTCAGAGTGAGCATGCAGACTCTTGTACACAAATATATGTGCAAACAAAATGAATTTTCTTTCCATCAGAAATACCATGCAGTCTTCAATGAGCTGCATTTCGAAAAGAACTTAACTTGAAATATAAGACCTGGATTCAAATGCATGTTTCTCTACTTAACAACACAACATTAGGCAAATTGCTTAATATTTTGAGCTTTGTATCTGTTATGAAAGCAGCAATACCTATCTCCTTTACAAGTTTATTAGTCTTTCCCTAATAGTAAGAAAGCAAGTGTGAACAAACAAACATTGACTCCAGGCTGGGCATGGTAGTACATGCCTGTAATTCCAGCACTTGGGAGACTGAGGCAGGGGGATTGCAGCAAGTTAAAGGCCAGCTTGTGCTTACTCGTGAGTTCGAGGCCAACCTGGACTACACAGAAAGATCCTGTCTCAAAAAAAAAAAATAAATTTTAAAAATAGACATTGACTCCTGCCTTTACAGGTAAAATAGACAACTACAAATTATAATAAAGTATAATTAAATGGCACATGATATCAGCAAAACTACAGAATATTATGGCAGTAATCTTTAGAAACAACTGAATCTTCATAGAAATTCTAAATAGAGGATCACCACGTGTAGCTCAGTGACAGGGCATTTGCTTAGCATGTGTGAGAACCTGGGCATGATCCCCAGGGCACGACTACCTCCAAAATATTGAAATTTAAAATGGTTAAATAACCAAGTTGTAATTCAAAACTAACATTTCCAATCTTCCCCTCTGTAGCTCTTATCACTAGGCAGTATTAAGCAAATGAATTACTGTCTGTTTGCTTGTGTGTAGCTATATTAAGCATTATTTTGGATTAACATTTTGTATGCATACTGCAATATACCAGGCTGTTCTTTGATCCTTTAGGCTTCTCAAGCTATAAGAACAAGTTCTATCTATAAAATAAATACTTAAGTTCTCTCATCACGGGGGCTGGGGATTTAGCTCAGTGATTAGAGTGCTTGCCTTGCAAGCACAAGGCCCTTTTTTTTTCCGATTCCCAGCACCGGGGGAAAAAAAAAAAGTTCTGTCATCACAATCTAATGAAGACAACCATGTATTATATTTTTTAACGAATTCCTAACACAATGGCATTTTCTCCAGCAAATATTTTTTTGCTGAAATAACACATCGTTGTATATGGATAAGATGTCATTTTTCTTTTATACAGGACTTTTTCTTTCGATGAAATTTGACTGAAATGATGAGTTATTTTCTCTCCTAATGATTTATGACAATGAAGAATTTTGGGGGGAACAAACTTGGCATTTTAGTCTTTTGTTGCCCTAATACATTATTGCCCAAAAAGTAGTACGTGGATTCTCTTTAAAGGAGTGTAGGCAGTCTCTAGAAGACTCAAGTTCTAAAACGATAGTAGTCTTCCAAGAAAGATTTTCTGGAAGAATAACTAACAGATAACTTCTCTTTTGAAAATTTTTTCCCACAGTACTGGGGATTGAATCCAGGACTTCACATTGAGATATACTCCTCGCCCTTTTTTATATTTTTTTGTTTTGAGACAGGTTCTCACTAGATTGCTGAGTTGCCCAGCCTGGCTTGAGCTCTTGAGCCCTGCCTCAGTCTCCCAGAATGCTGAGAGTTAACAGGCGTGCAACACCACACCCAGCTGAGAATATTTTTTAAGGACCAATTTTATTATCTTTTTATTCCCTAAGCACCTGAAGTTGAACTTCTAGAAAGTTAATGTAGTTTGTAGTCACATATTGTGTCTTAAATGTTAGAAAAGAATTTCCCAGATTAACTAGCAAGTGGATTTTTTTTCTTCTGAGGAAGAAAATATAAACATTATTAGTATCTTGTTGAGCTAATATTTATACAATAATTTTATAGTATAAAAATATCTTTATATGAAGGGCATGTTCCCTTAATACACTAATGTCTAATTTTATTTTCAAACAAAATGCAGAATTATGATCTCTCTGTAGATTTCTGTTAGTGTTCTTTGAGTAAAATAATTTAGACTACTCTAGATAAACTGATTTCTTAAACTTGGGGTTTTTGTGCGAATGTGCAAGCCAGTATGATTTCCTTCATTTATAAAAATTAACATCACTGATATCACCATAATAGTTCCTGTTAGATTTTCTGCTAGTAATATTACTTCTACAAACTCTTCCATATTGTCATCATTTTCCTTTGAACACCAGCATGATTATGTGACATGGCTAGTCCACTGGCTAAACATGAGATTCATGTCTCTACATAATCTCATTTAGTTCTAGCTATAATTTTAGCCTAAATCAAGGTACTAACCGGCACAGGAAAATTATTTTCTTCTTCTTTTTTTTTTTTTAAATATGGAACGCTTCACGAATTTGCGTGTCATCCTTGCGCAGGGGCCATGCTAATCTTCTCTGTATCGTTCCAATTTTAGTATATGTGCTGCCAAAGCGAGCACATTTTCTTCTGTTTTTAAGAGCCAAAACAAAATCAGAATATTGTACCTAACCATCAGATTCCTTTGCTTTTTTCTTTATATCAACGTTGGCATGTTAAGATGTTCAACTGCTAATGACATTATATAAATTTATGGGTTGTACATGTGGAATCAACAAACAATGAAAAGATTGGAAACCACTGAATTCGTGAAATCAAAAATACATCCTCTGAACAACAACCAACAAAACCCATTTTCTGTTTTGAAAAGTTAACTACTCTATCTACGAGATGTTGAATAATAATAATAATCTCACTGTTTTGGGTCAAATTCAACAGTTCTCACTGGTCTCAGGACTCCTTCATACTTTTAAAAATTGTTAAGGATTCTAAGTACCTTTTGTTAATGTGGGTTGTATTTAGCAATATTTACTGGAATAGAAGCTAGAACTGAGAAATTTTAAGTTATTCACGTATTTATGGTTTTACAATAATAACAAAGCTTTCACATGTTAACATAATGTTTTTATGGAAAAGCTAAGTATATTTTCAAAGCCCCCAGAAATATCTACTGAAAAGAATGGTATTATTTTGGATGTTTTCAAATACATGTTGATGGCTGGTTTAATAGAAGATGGGTGTATGCTCACATTTACCTCTGCTCAGTCTGTTGGGATATCATTGTTTTGTCAAAGAGTATCAAGAAACAAGTCCACCCTGTAGTTAGAAAAGAATGTACTATTTTATTAGCATTTGCAGATAATTGTGGATTTTTAAATACTACACCAAAAATTTACAACTGTTAGTCAAATTTAAAAGGTTAGTTGAAATGCGAAATCTGAAACCTTGTCTAGGACCATTCCTTATTCTAATACATTAAAATCCATTTTGTCTTGCACTTTGAATGGATCTTTTACATACACATGATTTTGGAATACATTTCAGTCATTTGGAAAGTGAAAACTCTTCCAGATATTGACATACTATGTTATATCAAGAAATCATTTTTATTAATGTAACCACTCAACTCATCTAAAAATTCATGGAAGCATTAGAAGCTCTCAGGCTCATAGTTGTAGACACACATTTTCTACAGTTCTAATTTTTCCTTAGAAACTAGAATTTTATCATCCACAAAAAAAAAAAAAAACCAATGGATAGTGTCAATCTTCCTTAAATTGACAGGCTCACTGTGTTCATTTTTAATAAAATATTTACCAGACATCTAAATCCGGATAATCATGGTTTATCAATTATTGTTTTGTTCTTTTTTTATTAGACAACGATTTTTTAAAATTTATTTTAATGCTACATTTTAGATATACATAGTGATAACATTCATCATAGGGACAGTTACTGTTTTATTCTTTCAAGTAAAATGATGTTCTGTGTAAAAACTGACTGGTTCAGTTTATAATTTAGGTGCTTATGTGCTTGTGACAACCATCCTTTGGTATGAAGCAGAAATACTTTACTTATACTTCCCATTTTGTCGTACTCAAGAGTCAAGTTTTAGTTAGTTTAATTATATATTTATACTGTCTTATTCAGGACAATATTTAACGAACCCAGCTTTTTTTAAAAAAAAGCTATTAATGCATGGCAGTGAATAATATAACGACTATTTATAATATAATAGGTATCAATCCACTTTTGTACCGTCAGTGAAAATGCCAAAATAGCAAAAAAGGCAAATAATGTCTTCATACTATTAGTAAATTAATTTTGACCTTGTGGACCATGAAAAGATCTCAGGGACCCTCATGGGTTCTCAAACTGCACTTAAAGAAGCAGTGGTATAATCAAATAGCAAACTGGTACCTGTTTCTTAAACATATTCTGGGTCAAAATGGTGTATGTTGAATCTTATTTTTTCCATATTTTGATAAAACTGAAATTAGATCATAATAATTTTATCAATTAATTTTGAGTTCTCAAATACCCTTTGATCATTTTTCTATAACATCATGGTAGGTATACATGACTTTACATTGATTTCTCTTTTTTCTTTCATATATGAGTCCTCTGTTTTTTCATATGTAGAGATAATGAAATGGAATATTGCCCATCCCTTTGTAGTTTCTTAATAATGTTCACAGAACTATATTAATTCCTAAGTCTAAGTTATGCTATATACTATAAAGTATATTATTACCATTCTGAAATTTGAATTTAGGAGATTTGATACCTAAGACAGTACAGCCAACTAGATATTACTAGGTATAGAATTAACAGTTTTATAGTTGAGACAAACTGTAACTGTCTTTTTTTATTTCAAACAGTAATAAACATTTTAGTTGAGGTTATCAACGGAAAATATAACTTCACTTAAGATCTTTTTCATTTAGATCAGTCTTGTCTGTTAAGTGGTAGTGATATCTCTTGGTGTACAAATGAGTTTTGTTCAACTTAGAGGAAGAGAGGGAGGTGAACTATAGCATTAAAAGAAATAGTGAAATTAAGAATACTGACTTTTGATGTAATTAAATAGATCTGATTCCTATAAATTTTTTAATGATTTGGAACATACTATGTGCAAAGGCAACCCAACAATAATGATTTGTGCCATTATTTCATCACCAAAATTAATTAGATACAGTCATAATCAAAATTAGATACAGTCATGTTCATGTCTCATTGATGACTTTAATACAGTGTATCTCGAACTAAACTGTTCTGTGTTGCTTTATGATCATCTATATATCTAAATCAAACCAGATATTTTCTGACCCAAAATTTCAGCATTATCAGTTTTTCCTATTCATTCAGATTTCATTAAGGAGAAAACACAGATTAATTCAGAAATTCACTCAGTGAATATTTTTTAGTGTACATGTATCTGTGTATTGGGAATACATCATGGGTGGGCTTACTAACCCTTCCCTCAAGCACCTTTTTGTGGAGCTAAAATGAAAATGAAATATTTACAATAAACCTGCTGGAGTCGGTAGCCTAAAAATGTTCTCCTAGTATTGTTGGAAAAAGCAATGTGAAGATTAAAGGACAGGAACACCGCTTCATAAAAGAAATACATGCAGCAAAGAAATAGATGAAGTAAAATGTGCCTGGGCTAGAAATCTAAAAACTTAGCACAAATGTTGCAACCAAATTGATAGTTATTTTAAAGTTATAATTATCAGTTCAGTATTGAGTAACAACATGAGTATGTCTGTCTGTACATTTGCTTGAAATGTGTGAATTTATATAGTGTGCCAGAGAAAGAGAGAAAGAGAACCTTAACATTTGTGTTTTAACTAGTCATCTTGTTTCTAGAAATCTAACTAGAGGAAAATTTCAGAAACCTATCAAAAGCTATATTTTTGAAAAATTAGAAATTCCCTTAATGTATATGGCTAAATAACTTGTAATTTGCATATATATGAATTATTTTATAATCTTACAAATCGTATATTTAGTAATATTTGTTATGGGGAAATGCTTAAAATAAAATATACTCAAAGTAAAATGGTTTAAAAGAGTAGTAAATAAAACTGCATAGGGGTGGAATCACAAGTTGTCTTACAATATATATTGTTTTTAAAAAAGGAAAACATATTTTTGTTTTGATTTGTTTTTTAGATATGGCCTGGTAATGACAAAGATGCCTATTTTGCTTACAGCCAACTGGAGTTGTTTATTACTGTATTTATACCAGAGCTTTATTATATCCAGACAAAGCCATTCCATTCTTAATTCTATTGGAGAGAAAATTATATCATTTTTCTATGGACATTCAAATATAGATAAACATTTTTCTGTGTTATGCACAAATAACCAATAAAAACTTCTTAAGAACATATGATATACTATCTAATAGTTATATATTTTAAGTTACCTAATAACTTCTTTGTACCATAACAGAGGAACTGTATAATATCTTTTCAGACAGATAAAAATTAGGGGAAAATAAGATGAATTGGATTCTGGCTAGAAGGTAGGAAATAATTTGTTTAAATGTCTCATTTTCTGGACTACAGTATCTTAAAACTTAAGGACTAAAATTATAAATTAATAAAAAATATAAGTGAATTATTGCTAATGTTGGTAAACCATGGGAAATCAAAGCCTTAAAAAAAAAAGAATCTCTTAATGATAAAAATATATGGGCCGAGGAGAGGGTGAAGAATCTGTAACTTTCTACCAAGATTCTAATTTTTTTACTTCTAATTTTTTCATTACTCTTTATAACTTTCCTTAATCATTTTTATCTTTTCATTTGTTTAGTTTTGTAATCATATTGCTTTTCCTTCAGAAATACTGGTGTACTTATTTTCCTTTGACATACTTACATAATTATCACTGTTAGACTTTCACTTCTTTTTTCACTTTTTTGTTTTGTCTTAATCACTAATAAAACTATAGTTTTACAATGAGCCACCAGTTTTATTGAAAGGGCTGAATAATATAATCTGAATAACATAATGAAGTGAAGCATTAATCAGATTCCAAGAACATTTCCACTTTATCCGCCCCTTACTTCTGCCCCTACCCCATTTTGGTGGTACTAGGCATCTAACCTAGAGCCTCTTATGTACTAAGCAAGCACTCTACCACTGAGCTACATCCTCAGCCCAAAATGTTGGACTCTTAAGCAAAATATTTTTTTAAACCTTCAAATTATAGCTCCCAGAAATATATAGCTATACCAAAGTACACTGAGTGATATTGGCTGGAATAAAAATAATTCATAAGCAAAAAGATATATTTCATGTCATTGATAGCCACGGTTTTTTAAAGCAGTAGTGTAATGTAATAAGGCTAAAAATATAAATCTTTCAGGGTAAATTTGAAAATAAGTTAGATGGTTCTAAAATAAGATGGTCCAGTCCTTAGGACAAACAAACAGACATGCCAGTTTATCAATATAAATTTAATCTAAATCAATATAAAATCTTATCATTGGAAATACAGTATGAGATCTGTATCAGTCATTCCATGGGTAAAACCTAAAGCATGCATGTGTGTGTGTATGTGTGCGTGCGCACACTTGCATGGGTGTTGGGATTGAACCCAAGGCCTTGGCACTGAGCTACATTTTAATTTTTTTTATTTTGAGATGGGAATCTTACTAAATTGCTCACACTGGGCTTGAATTTGAGATTCTCCTGCCTCAACCTCCCAGAGAGCTGGGATTACAGGTGGGTACCACCATGCCTAAATTTAATGAAAAGACCTGAGAGAGAATTTAATCCCAGCTTTACTATTTTTTTAATCGATGTGTTCAGAAAGCCAATAAACCTCTCTAGACTCAGTTTCCTCATCATATATCGAACAAAATTCACAGTCTTTTCCAAAGTATTTTCACCAAACATCTTAAAACCGAAATGCAAATGCTTACACCCAGTGATACAGGAGCCCGTGTTAATGTCCCTCGCTGACATTAGAAATGCAAAATTCTATTAAATGAAAGGGAATCAGTACCGCATACTAGATTATGATCCAGGCAGCTTCTTTGTTGCATGGTATTTCTGGAATCTCATTTTTTAAAAAAGAGAAATACAAATAAATGGTAGAGTCATTTTACTCTTTTATAGGCCATATCCTGGTAATAAATTCCTGAGGATAACTGCCCCTAGGAATTTGGCGTCATACTAGTACTTGTACTATCTTCCAAAAGGAATATTATCACAGCTAACTTGACCTATGCTAGCCTGAATTGAGAACATCATTCTATAAGTATAGGAATTCTCTGTCTTTAACAAAAGCATTGGTTATTGTTAGAGCATCATTAAAAAAACAACAACGAAAAAAAACCCTCATCTAACAAGAGACTTTGTATTGAGAATCTTCCTTTACTCATTTAGTGATATCAGACAAGTGTTTTAAAATTTTACTTTTCACTTATCTAACCAGGAAGGAAAATTTATTTGAAACAATAGAAAACTCTAAAGGAGTGAAATATCTAGCATTGGTCTGGCATTAAAATTTTCTGGTTGGGCAGCACAGTTGTTTAATTGGGAATCTCAGTGACAGCAGAACAACCTCAGTGCTTGGACAGCAAGCGGAGGAGCTTCACTGTCACCTATCAGGAATGATGCTTGTCAGGATTGATCTTTCCTCTTACAGAACACTCATGTTTCTCATCATAGCTTTGATGTTTTCTGATACCCCAATGGAATAGACGCAAACAGTGAAAGAGAAAAGGTGCATAGGTGTATTTGTAATTCTTTCTTTTTGTAAGCCAAATGCAAATGTAACTCTGCTCCAGATACTGCTTCATCAGGAGTCCCCAAGATAACTAAAAGTAAGTGCCGATTTCCTCATCTCAGGAATAATGCCTAACAAAAACCAAATCTTAGCAACCAGCCTATTTGCAGAGCATGTCATACAACCTCTGGGTTAGTTAACTCATTGGCCTCCTAAGAGGTATCTGAACAATTCAGTTGATGTTTTTGCATGTATTACTTACAAATGTGTAGAAAATTTTTAAGTTCACTTTTTCTTTATTCTGTCTTTTTTACCCATCTTCCCTCATTGTAGCAAATTAGACGGCCGGATGAAAGCAAAGGAGTTGCTAGTAGAGTTGGATCCCTCAAAGTAAATATGTTTCTAACATTTTTTTGGCAAGATTTCGTCTATAGCCTACACTTCTTCCTTTTTGGAGGGTGGTGGGAGGAAGGGGGCTTTTTCCATTTTTCACCATCCCATTTTTTATTTTAATATTTTTATTGGCTGTTGGGTCATATTATTTTTCTGTTTCAGCTACACATAGAGCAACCAGCTGAAGGCAAGCTGCCAAATAACTAGCTTTGAATGGCACCACAAACAAGAGAAAGGGCAACTGCCTCATTATAGGTGCCTATAATTTGGGGTTCTAGAGTAAACCGTTCCTCTGATTGATGTCACTGATTGTGTGTTAAGTTCCTCCTACACAGAGAACTAATATAGTTTCAGATTGTTACCTCCCCTTTTAATTTCCTGTAGGAAAAATTCAAATGTTATGTTAGTGTCATTACCTGTTATAGTTCATTCCAAAAAAATTATGTGTTAATAGAATCTATACATGTAATCTTAAGAACTATAAAGAAATTTCATATGATGCTAGTATAATGGGCCCACATAGAGCTAATAGTGTTTAAACACTATCAATCACCTTTGTTTTACTTTTAAATTTTAAAATATTGGGATAGCTAGAGAAAGAGATATCTAAATGTTCTCCCATTTGTGCATATAGTCTGCTAAGGTACGACTTAAAGATCTCTGACTTGATGATCCCATTCTCTAGTGGCTAAATACCACTTGTCAATATATCTTGGGCATCAATACTCTAACATTTAATCACAATGAAAGGGAAAAGGTTATCATTGTCATCTGGAAGAAACACAGACATAGTCATGGATCACTTTTAATGCTGCCACCATAAATGCAAATTAGAAAATTGCTGAACCCAAAAAATATGCAGAACGGCCCACAAAATCAGCACCTCTTTTATATCTCTGTCCCATTTGTCCTTATGGCAATTGTAACTGTTAATCAAAATGCCAGATAATTTAATGCACTAGGATGTCCTAAAACTCAGTAACTACCTTGAAGCCTAATATTGATTCATTTCAAAATTTTCCACACCTCCAATTTATTTCCATTTAGTAATTTATGAGACACAAATTTCTACACTCTCTCCTCTCTTGCCTCTTCTGCCTTCTTAGTTTTACTTTTTTGTTGTTATTTATCTATTTATTTACTTGTCTGTGTATGCACGCACATGAGTGCACGTGGGTGAAGGTGTGTTTGTATGTTTGTGTTCTTTATTCCAGAAAAGCCATTCTCTGTGTTCTTAAACACTGCTTCATAGTGGGTAGCTATTATATCAAGATGTTATTTCACTAAGGATAATCAGAGTGGATGGGAAGTATCGATTGTATGCCTGTTTCAAAAATTAGGCAATTTAAAATTATTTAGTCAGGAAAATGTCATGTTATATTGGTAGCATTCCTCACTGTCTACCTGTGAGGTTATCATATTTTACCTTTGTCTTTAAGAGAAGATAAATCCATTATTGTTTAAACTATAGATTATAACATAGACTGACTTGAAAAGATACAGTACACCATTTTTGAAAATTACTGATAGTGAACTAAAGGTAAAATATGGCATCCATAACTGCTGAACTTTCTGCAATAAACTGGTTTGTATGTGCAAATGCATGTATGTATGAGTGTGTGCTAGTGTGTGCAGATCTCTCTAAAATCAGCTTTTGAGCCAGGTGTGGTAACACACGCCTGTAATCCCAGCCCTTAGGAGGCTGAGGCAGGAGGATTGCTGTAAGTTCAAGGTTAGCTTGAGCTACACAGTGAGTTCAAGGCCAACCTGGACTACATGGTTGAGACCCTGTTTCAAAAAAACAAAAACAAATCAGCTTTTGGATTACAGAACTTCAAATTATTAATCAGTTTATTATTAAGTATGTATACAGTATGATTATGTGTATATACATATGTTTGAAAACAAAAGATACATTTTACAGTTCAAATTGGCTTATTTCAATATGGATGCAGTCTTAAATCAAAATGTATAGTTGGGAAAGACAAATTTCATCATCTTTAAATATTTTTACCTCCGTATTTCCACCAAATTTTTTAAGTGATTCTCTAGGGCATTATAAGGACAGCTGTAGTATTTGCTTTCACTAATGCTTTGGGGAGAAAAGACAATGTAATTAAGCAAAATATAATATTGGCCTCCTAGTCACAGGTTTGTTAAGCATGTATTCTTATATTATAAAATGATTTTTGATGTTTTAAAATGTTTGTCAAAGGCAGTGAGAAATGTATAATGCTATGATCTTATTTTTAAAAGGAAAAAGAGGAAAACTGAAAAGAGAACAAGTTGCCTTTTCAATTCATTTTCTGATGTTTGCATGTAGCTCCATCGAAAGCTGCAGGAGCTCAGAGATCACCTAGAAGGCAATGTGAAAGGATACTCTCTCAGAGTAAATGTACGATTTTTCTTGGTGATTTTTTTTAAAAATTTCTGCTGACTGGTAATTCGAAATCTGACTGGTTTGTCCTCTCATCTCCATTTTTTTTGCTTTCTGTCTCTTCCCCTTCTTTCTTTTCTAGCTGCAGCTTCATTCTCCCATTTATGAAACAAAAATTAAATTGGCAGTATAGAAAAACTTTTAGCCACACTGACTAACATTATAGTAGACCTAATAACATTTTGACCCCAATGCAAAATAAAAACTTTCTTTTCAAAATCAGTGTATCTTACATAATAGTATAATTTTTGTGATTCTTCTCTTTAGGGTTTTTCCATTGACTGTGTCTTTTGTCCTTTGTTGAATGTTTTCGCAAGATTGTAAGTTATGGACTGAACCCAAGAAGTAGAGCCCTGATGATTCAATTTCGGTTTTCAAGGAAAATGATTAGTAGTACAGGTCATCAAAGATAATCCGGCAGTAGACACATATATTCTGAGGTAATAGAATTCTTTTAACTCACATTCTTTTAAAATAACTGTCATATTTTATTTAAAATAGAACTAGCAGCAAGCACGTTTACCAGGAACACTTTCACATAACATCTTACAAATACTTGAGCTGAAGGCTGATACATTCAGGAGTACTTTTGAAGAAAAACACCACCTTATATCCATGCAATATCATACATATGTTGTATAGGCAGTACTAATAACATTATTATTTGTGGCAATTCAGATTTTTAGATGCTTAATCCTTCTAAATATGTATTTTCAAGAAAAAAGTCGGAGTAAAATCTCCGAAGTAGGATATCACATGAATATGACAGAAGAAAATTAAATTATTAATGAAAAAATTTGTGATTTAACGTGGGCCTTCTATTCCTGGAGAATCTAAAAAACTTCCTTTAAGTCCAGCTCCTGATTTACTCCTCCCAAGGTTATTGCCATTCATTTCATTCATATTGCTATAATACTTTTGTCATAAAAATTAGAATAAACGAGAGATGTCAGTCCTCCAATTTATAGGCATAATTACGTGTTTATCAAATTTCTGATTACTAAAGTTCAAAGTGTTTTTATTAATATCAGTTATTAAATTCTGATAGCTAAATACAGAAAGAAATTAATACAAGTACATCATTTTTCTACTGCTTTCTTTGAGCCAGCATTTCTTTTCTATGTATATTCTTAACAGAATTTGATCCCTAAGGATCATGCATACCATTTGCCTTTTATACTTCTATAGAGAGTTCAGCTGAGAAAATACACAGATCAAATGGTTACCTGAGTGTTCTGTTTTTGTACTTCCCCCTTAATTCCTACTAGCCAAGTATATTTAAAATAAAGATTGTTGAAATCTAGCATGGCGATGCACACCTGCAGTCCCAGCTGCAGAACTGTTTGAGCGCAGGAGTTCACTTCCAGCATAGGCAACATGGCAAGACCCTATCTGAAAAAGTAAATAAAAATAAAAATTGGTGCTTAAAAGAAAAAGTTATCATCAGAACTACAGGCTAAATTAAATAGATTTTCTCTCTCAAATGAGGTCAACTGGCAAACAGTCATCATTCCATTTTGTGAAAATTTATTGCAGTTGTTCACAAAAGAGTAATGATACAGGTACCTTTTAATTCATTGAAACACTCCTGAATATTTCAGGGAGTGAAAGATTCAGAACCATGTTGTGAAATAAATATTTAAATGCTAGTTGGAGAATATGACACATCATTCAGAACTGTGGGATAAGATTTTAATTAAATCATAGATGCTTCTAGTGGTGTGATGCATATACAATATTATTTTTTTTAGAAAGAGAAGAGCCCTGCATTCTCTTGATGGATGAGCCCTGCAGTTTTCAGAATAATATTGGATTTTATTTATTTCTCACAGCAACATTATTTATCTTACATTGACTCTTACAGCAAAAAGCAGGATGTGTTTGACTCTTGATTTTTAGACTATGAATGCATAAAACAGGAGCGTTCTGAACCCTAAATGGGTTTTCAGTAATTTTAATAAGAATATAATTATTTTAATAATACCTAAGCAGAATTTGCTTAATTTAATGACTGAAAACTTACTGCAAATTCTAAGATTGATGGTCTGTTGAGAATAATAACCAAATAATAAAGCCATATAGAAGAAATTAATTGTCCATCTTATCAAATGTATGAATGAACTTGATAGAGACAATATGAAAAGTAATGCACAAAACTGAAGACCAGCCCAGGTGTGCTGATCCACACTTGTAATCCCAACACTTGGAAGACTGAGGCAGGAAGATCACAAGCTTAAGGCCAGCCTGAGCTACATAGTGAATTGAGAGCCCACCTAGATTACATAGTAAAACAGTGTCTCAAAAAAAAAAGACAGACTGAAGACTCGTGCAGATAGTGTTAAGAATAGAAAAAAGTAGGATAAAATGATGAAGAATAATCCTTTGTTTAGGTAAGGTAAATTTACAGAGAAGTTACTCAATTAAAAAACAGGCCAAAGAGAGCCTAAATATTAAATTAATTAGAAAGAATAGACAAATGCACATGAAATTAATATTAAGAAGTAAAAATACTCATCGACTACATTTTTAAATTTTATCCAAATAGTATACGTAATATAATAAATTTCTGTTCAGCTTCAAATACATAGACATAGGTTCTAGCTAACCAGATATGTTGATTTTTAAAGGTTTTGGCAAATAAAAAAAAAAAAGAACATAGCTTATGAAAACAGATTATTGGCATATAAATGAAAGCAAGGTGAAAGACAGTGAAAGATACGTAGCAATTATCAATAAGTACTTGCTATGTTAACCCAAATTAAAAAATTGTATTTGAATTGAAAAGTAGCCAAGGTACAAGATTATCACCTGAGACCATATTTTTTGATAAGTATTTTAAAAGTACCTGAATCAAGTCAGAAAATAATAAGCCTTTTGGATAGTGATTTTCAAGTATTTAACAGTTTTCCTAAATATCAAAAAGGAGCTAGTATGAAATAAGGTTAATATAATGACTGGATTTTTAGTTATTTTAAGATCAACACTTTCAGGATTTTAGCTTTAGTTCTGAATGACTTTTGTGTATTTTTCATGAAGAAGTACCTATTATCTCTGGGGCTTTTGTGCATTTTCTTGAGTGAGTACTATAACTTGCAGGTTGGCAAACCATCCTATGGGCCCGATTCTACTTTTTGTAGTACCATAAGGTAAAAAATGATTTTTGCATCTTTAAATGGTAGAGAAAAAAATCAAAAGAATACTTCATGGCATTTAAAACATCCTAAGACATTCAAACGTTTCAGTGTCCAAAAAATGAAGTTTTTTTGAAATATAGACACATTCATTCATCTGTGTATAATCTACAGTTGTTTTTGAGCTGCAACAAACAGTTGAATAATTGAAGAAGATATTATATGGCCCACAAGACCTAAAATATTTGTTCGCTGATCATTTACATGAAAAATTTGTCTACCCCTGCTATTACTGGCTAGTGCACTAAAATAAAATTGATATGGAAATGGTTATAACAGGTCTGAAATACCACTTTTACAACTTCTGGAGGGAAGAGCTGCTCTTTTTTTCTAGGCATGGTTTCAGACCTTTCTGCATGAAAGTTGTTCCCCTGAGATGTTCTATGTTTATATTTGTACTTTTCTTTTTACATTTCTTTCTTTACTCTCTTCACATACCACCCTCCCCCAAAACACACTCATACATACACAAAATGTGAGCCTGCAGAATTACTATGAAGCCTTCAAATATAGACCTGTCATACAGAGTATAGCTCTTCTCTAGTTAGAGTATAAAGCCAAACTCCATTATTCCTCACTTCAACTTTTTAAAAAATGCTTTTGGGGTCTTTTTTTGCTATCTATACTGTGTTTATTATTTATTACTTCATTATATCTTAATAAAGATATTTCCCCTGAAGTTCATAATCAACTTTTGGTTTCTGTTCAGTTGCCTATTTGACACAACCTAAAATCTTACACCCTCTACAGGAAATGTTACACAACCGAGGAAGACCCTGATATGATCAAATAATAATATATCATACTTTAATATACAGAGCTGAAAATGCTGAAATTTACCTGTATTCAGTCAGCCAGTTTTGAGCAGGATGAACAACTGGAACATTTGTCCTTAGACAAGTAGGCAATCAGTAGCCTTAGATAACAAAACATCTGTTTGTTTATAATCTAATTTCTTTCAGCAGATTTCACTGTCTTTCAGTTCTTGTATGTAGAACACTCTTTGAGCCCTCTAAATTTTCCCTTTTGGATAGTTTCACTTATATTAATCATTTATAATAATTGTGTAACATCCTGAACATGTTGTTAGATGATGTCTTAGAAATATAACCAGATTACAATAATGATGTAGATGATACTGGTCATTTGAGGAATGCAAATTAAAACAACACTGAGATTCCATGTCACTCCAGAAAGGACAGCTATCATCAAGAAATCAATAAATGACAAATGCTGGCAAAGCTTTGGGGAAAAAGGAACCCTTTGTGATTGATGGTGGGAGTGGAAGTTGGTACAACCACTATGGAAATCAGTATGGAGATTCCTCAAAATACTAAAACAAGATGTCCCATTTGCCCCAGCTATTCTCCTTCAGGGTATCTTCCCAAAGAAAAGGGAGAGTTAATCTTCCCGAGAGAGTTAAGAGAATCCTACCACAGTGATATATAAACAGATAGATAGATAGATAGATAGATAGATAGATAGATATAGATATAGATATAGATATACACACCCATGTTTATGGCATCATAATTTATAATACCTTAATCTTGGAAATAGCACATAAGCCCATCAACAGATGAATAGATGTTGAAATTGTGGTATCTATATACAATGGAGTACTACACTGGCATGAAGAAAGAGGAACTTGAGACATTTTTAGGTAAATGGATACATTTCTAGACATAAGAAGGGAAATAAATCAGACACACAAGTTTAAAGATCGCATTGTTTCTCTCGTGTGAGAAACCCAAAGGGCAAATAAGGAGCAAAATGGAAGATAGATATTAGGAAGTCTTAGAAGAATGTGTTCAAATGGGAAGGGAAGAAAGGGAAAAGAGCTTTTTAAAAAAGAATAGAAGAAAAAAATGGAAACACGTCTTTTGTAAATGAGGGGAAGAAGGGTTGAAGGGAGGGGAGGAAAAATGGTGATAAAAAGAATTTAAAACATATCATGTACAGGTGCAAATTCCTTACAATGAATGTGATCATTATGTATGGCAGACATGTACTAATAAAAAGTAAATTAAAAGGTACCAATGAAAAATAATGATATAGATGATAATAAATTAATCTTAAGATTATCTCTTTGGAAAGCAGCCTAAGTTTGCTATTTTTTACTTTATTAGTATTCCCTTTATGTGGAAACTTAATTCAGTTTTGAAGTTTCAGTTCTACTTAAAAAAAAATTCATTGAAAATGATCAAGACATATGTATCAAGTCCCCCAAATAAACATCATATTCTGTATTATAAACATGCACTAATGAAAACACTAAAAAATAAGAAAATTCATCTTATCCTATGCTTCAAACCAAAAAAAAATTCTCATCAAATATTTATAAAACCAACAGTAGATTAAGACATCATTTGGAATAGAAATGTCACATCCATGAGATGTTTAATGCTCATTGTAGAATTGCCCTTCTCAAAACTGACTTTAATACAAAAATAAGGTACTAATAAAAGATCTTGGCAAGACAGTTTCCTTAGTAGTAGAAAAGAGGGAACTGAGAAAAAATTTCCAAACCATTTTGAACAGAACAAACAGGCACAACAAGATTTTCTTAGAACTATCATCTTGCTAAGGAAAATCAGATTATATGGTTTAATTTAATGTTTAATTTCTTACTCAACAGAATTGACTGTGCTTTGGAAACTACTTCAGACTAATAGGTGGCATGATAGTTTTATCACAAATATTTGTGATAGTAAGCTTTAAAACAGCTGAATATTAATCAGTGTAATCTTTAAAGAATAGATGAAAAAGAGCTTATTCTTTCAATAAACACATATTGAGCATCTACTACATTCTGCTGTACTATCTGCTAAAAGTACAATTAAGGAACCAGTCCAAACAAGATTGTTTCAGATTCTTGCACCTCGTCATCTTCTCTAATTTCTTTTGTGTTCTGAAACTTCATTGCAGAATTTGTAACTAAAATAATGCATACTTGGGGCTAGGGATTTAGCTCAGTGGTTACAGTGCTCGCCTCGCAAGCACAAGGCCCTGAGTTCGACCCCCGGCACCAAAAAAAAAAAAAAAAAAAAAAAAAAAAAAAAAAAAAAAAAAAAAAAAAAAAAAAAAACCTAAAATAATGCATACTTAACAATTTCAGCTCACATGGCATTGAGAAGCATAATAGCCAAAGAGGCCACTTATTTGAATGTGTAACTGTTTAAAAATCCGTGTTAAAATAGATGTTTAAAAAAACAATGAAAAAAAGACAAAACGTTCTGATAAATGATAAGTCTAAAGAAGAGTTTTATTTTTAAGTTTTTACATTTTTTATAGTGTTGGTATTGGCATACAAATTTAAAGAGAGAGCTATAAGGGGCCGGAGGGCATTCAATACTACTAGCAGAGTGATAACAGGAAATCAGAATACTGACCTACCTTTGGTCCCTTCTTCAGAGAATAACATGAAGATGTGCAGTAGAGTTATGAACAGCCTCGTTTTGGGTGTCTGAATGTTAATCCAGTGAAGATTCCTGATACCGGAAGAAAAACTGTCCCATGTCTTCCTTCCTCCCCTAAGTGATCATCTTCTCAGGAAGATTATACCAGAATCTGCTTGATCAGAGGGTGTCACCTCCATCATATAATACCTTTTATTTCTTTTTAGCAAAGTATTTTTTAAACCGCAGGATTATCCTTCAAATAACTTGAGCCTTGAGATGTTTTCACACTCAAGGGTTCATTTGTAAGGCTGTTTTATTATCTGGCAAAAGTGTTGGTGATGGAGCCACCAAACCCTTCTGAGACCCTTACTATTCTATCATTTCTTCTTTAACAGTGTTTTCTTTTCCCCACTGCAAAACCAGGCTCGGCTTCCCTCGTGCTCATCTACCTATAGTGTATCTGAGGTACATTTTGCACGTGTTTTCTTACATGGTCAGCAACATGCTCGCACTCACCATTTTTATTTTATTTTCCTTTTGCCTTAATTTATTTTGCCTTGCACTTTGCACTTGGCTGAAGGGATGAGGGTACCAAAGGGAAAACATCACTTGTGAAAAATACTGTTTTTATAATGAACTATTGTTGAATAACTTTTTTTAGCAGTCACTGCATAATAGCCAACTCACTTGTTCCACTACCTTAATTCTATGAGTATTCTTTTGAACCACCAGATAGTTTCTTATTAAACTCATATTGGCTAAAGACAAAGAATTCACTTCACACACCCTTGAATGTCAGTCTGATACCTGGAGATTTGCATTAAATGAGTGATGATCCTGTCTCCTTAAAGATGTAGAAGAGCTTTCATAATTGTTATTAAATTTTAAAAAGTGAAAAAAGCTAAATGTAAATATTCTGCTCTCTAGGAGATTCATTTCCTTTTTAAAAAACTCATTAGGCCACTTAAATAGTTTCCTTGACACTTATGTTTTCATAAGGTTCATGTAGTCCAAAAGAGTTTGTCAATTACAAGAATCATTTTTTAATAAAATATTTAACATGAAATTTGGCCCATGTTCTTTGACTTTTAAGGGGTTTACTTTTGTATTTCCATTGTGTTAAACTGTAGTGTAAATGGGTTTTCTTGATTTTATAAAGCAGAATTATTAAAATATTATTCACAGACTTTGAATATCCAATCTGTTAAGTCTACTTTCCAAAGCAAGGCACTGTTGAGTAGCTGAGAGAAAAGTATGTAGACCTCAAAATATGACTAATAATAGAAAGACTTTAATAGCCTATGAATTTTGCTTACAATCTTAGTCTTTTCTTTACAACATAACATATCACTATATATACTTACTTTATATGGCTGCTAAAGCTACCATATTAAGGCCAGTTTAATTCTGATCACAGAAATATGACCTCAGAATGTCATGCCAAAAAAAAAAAGAAGGCATTATCTAAAATACCTCACAGTACATGCAGAGCCACAGACAGAACATTATCTCTAGACTTCAACTTTTAAGAAGGAAATACGAAGAAATAACATGACAAAATCCGTAGTCTTAGAGTTCAGTTTATTGAGCAAAGAAAATTACAGCCATCTTCTTTATTTTTTTATTTTGTAAGTTATAACTCTCACAGATTTTTTCTCTTCAAACTGATTTTTGTGAAGCATTAATTTTTATTTAAGGTGAGAAAACTTTCATTCTATTCACAAAACAGGTTAAAAAAAACTGATAACATACTTATAAAGTAAATAGGAAAGAAACAACATACAATTTAAAAAGGATATATAAAATTTACAAAGAGTTCAGGAAAAGTGCCATGAAAATAATATAAAGCATTGAACACTCCCAATTGTAGGACAAATCTTTACATAACAAACTCTAAGGATCAAATTCCTTTATTTATTTTCACTATCATTTTTGTATTTTAAGCACCAGATTGTACTTGAAATGTGTAGGTGAATGGTTTAGCATAAACATACTCTGGTCATGCATTTGATATAGTTTCACTGCCATCATAGTAAGATACACAAAAAGCTAAAGAGCTCTTTTGAAAAAGACCCTTCAGGGCTGGGGATTTAGCTCAGTGATTAGAGTGCTTGCCTTGCAAGCACAAGGGCCTGAGTTCGATCCCTGGCACCACAAAAAAAAAAAAAAAAAAGAAAAGAAAAAGACCCTTCAGCAACGTAAAATGTAATGGGTAAACAGTGACCCATGGAAGATTTAAATGCACAGTTTGTAAAAAGAATGTGTACAATGGAACATGTCTCCTTCCCTGAAATGATGGCATTATTAGAGATGCTGGTGTTTTACTACCATAAAGATGAAGAGTTAGTTTCTTGAAAGGTAGTGATGGAGATGCAAAATATTATAAGGCAAATGAACTGTTCATGATACCAGCAACTTTTGGAAAGAAAGTTTATATCATTTCATAATTACATTTTCTATAGGCCTTTTCTTAATTCCCTAGGATTATGGCTCCTAGTATAAAAAATATATATAACACATTTCTTTCTGCCACTTCATCCAGGCAATTCTCCATTCCCCATGAGAGTGTAAAAGAAGTCTACCATTGGCATCATCTCCAATCACAGCCTACAGCATCCATCAGGGTATTACTTTCTCTGTGACAGCATGTATATAGGAGGGCTCTCAGATTGGAATGTGGAACTGGCTTTTGGGGGGATTGTGTATGCTGTGGCACATTCTCCATGGAACTCAACTCTTAAATGAATTCTGGCTTCATCTGGGTTTGTTTCTTCCATTGTGATATGTGGGCTTTATTTGTCATGAAGTATGTTTCTCTTTTTCTCTCTGTCTCTATCTCTATATCTATATCTATATCTGCCATTTTTTGGTAAGATGTCTCTGTTCCACTCAGTGCCACATTTCTGTGGTCTCCATAGGTGGTGTTTCTATTT
This sequence comes from Hystrix cristata, assembly GCA_004026905.1. Lineage (NCBI taxonomy): Eukaryota > Metazoa > Chordata > Mammalia > Rodentia > Hystricidae > Hystrix > Hystrix cristata. The sequence continues at coordinate 1,671 of PVJO010002366.1, read as the reverse complement.
CATTTAATAGATGAATAAAATGAAGAACTATTTAAAGGAATCTAAATTTATGAAATTCTGCACAGAAATAACATTCTATAAATTACTTCATATTTAATCTTAAATTAGTAAATGTTTCACAAAATTTTAGAGTTATAAATCTTGATGGTTCAAGAAATAGCCTTGTGTTTTAATTTTGCATATGGAAGCCTCTTGACAGGAATGCTATAAAGTACAGAGTTTTATAGCATCACTGTGGAGGTAGCCAAATCTTACCTAGCTCCATATCTTGTTTTACACTTATATCATCTTCACTTACCTCCATTACTGAAGAAATAAAGTCTCCAACCCATAACATAGTATATTGGCTTTACTAGTTGTATATCACTATCTTCTGCATTCATAAGATGAAAATATAAGCCTTGCTCAAAAATGGGCCTACCCATAAGTTGTACAAGAACAAAATAATTTGTAAGTACATCCAGCTGGTGCTCCGGGCAAATGCTACTCCATGTAGTTGATGGCCCCTCTGTAAATAATACACCAAACTTGTAAAGAAGAAGACCTTACCTTTCAAATTTCTAACTGATCTTCAGCTTTTTCCTGAAGTACATTTTTTAAAAATCCTTTGAAAAGATTGCTTGAGAATTTCCTCAAACAAAAGCCAGAATAAGTACTCTGGTCTGTGATCTAAAAATATGCTGAATGTTTTCTTTTTTAAAAACTCATTAAAATAAAGACACATTGTCATTAATCCTCAAAATATTCCCCCTCACTTCAAACTTACATCCCATAATTCTTGCCATTTTCTGACACAGTTCTGGAAGTCCTATTTCTTTGGTATCTTTAGTTGACCTGTTTTGGCTGCCTCAGTGTCCTCAGTCAGTTCAAAATGTTTACCTTTCATGAGCATTTTTTACTGTGGGGAAGAGCCAGAAGTCTCACAGTGCCAGTTCTGGTGAGTACAAGTGAATGAGGGCACATTGTACTGTTTGCACAAGCCTACACTTCTGTTGACTAGCCCTCAGCAGAAGCATTTACCTTATTTTTTATCACATCTTGTAAAGACACAAAAGAGGACTTCTAGAACTTGAAAGTGGCAAGAACAATGGAATAAGTGTATTTGAGAATATTTTGTGGGGAATTAATGGCAATATCATTAATTTTTCACTGTAATGTACTAGTTTAAATATCATGTATATTTTGATCACACTTCATATCTCCTAGTAGAAATAGTGTTTGTCCTGATTTACATGAGCAGCTAGAATATTTATTAGATATAAATCTATTACGATCTGTAACAGTACTAAGACAAATATTCAAGTTGTTATGTTTTTATCATTTATTTTTTTTTATTTTAAACCAAGAGCATGTATTGGTACATTCTACATACATTGGTCACATTCATTACATTTATTCTGTACCTATACATGGTGCATCTTGGTTCTCCCCCTTTCCCCCGCCCCTCCCCTCTCCTCCCTTCCCCCCTATTAATATCAGGTTCATTCATCATTTTCCATATTTTCCCTTTCCCCTCTCTTTCCCCTGTTGCCTTTCTGCTTTTCCCCTTCTTTCTTTCTAGCACTCCTCACCTCTGCACACCATCCTCCCTTTATATAATATCTATTACACCTCTTTGTCCTTATTTACAGTTATGGTCTCTTATATCAGAGAAACAATTCGATGTGTGCT
>PVJO010002365.1:109886-145483 GCA_004026905.1 Hystrix cristata | reverse complement strand
AATTAGAAAGGACAATCATGAATTTCATCTGGAACCAGAAGAGACCAAGAATAGCAAAAACGATCCTAAGCAACAGGGGAAAAGCAGGGGGCATCACAGTCCCCGACATAAAACTATACTATAGAGCTACAGTATTAAAAACAGCATGGTACTGGCAAAAAGACAGACCTGAGGATCAATGGAATAGATTGGAGGATACGGAAACAACCCCAAACACACTCAAATACCTCATCTTTGACAAAGAAGCCAAACACCCTCACTGGAAGAAGGATAGCCTATTTAACAAATGGTGCTGGAAAAATTGGCTAACCACATGTCGAAAATTAAAACTAGATATATGTCTCTCACCATGTACTAAACTCAAATCAAAGTGGATCAAAGATCTCAACATTAAAACAGAAACATTAAATTTACTGGAGAATAGAATAGGAAGAACCCTCGAAGACATAGGGGTAGGAAAAAAATTTATGAACAGAACCCAGACAGCACAGGAAACAATACAAAGAATCAGTGCTTGGGACCACATGCTACTAAAAAACTTTTGCACAGCAAAAGAAATCACCAATAGAGTAGGGCGAAAACCCACAGACTGGGAAAAAAATTTTGCTAGCTATCCATCAGACAAAGGTCTAACATCTAGAATATACAAAGAACTCAAAAAAATTAAACCTCCCAAATTTAAAGACCCAATCCAAAAATGGGCAACGGAAATGAATAAACATTTCTCAGACGAAGAAATAAAAATGGCAAATAAATACATGAAGAAATGTTCAACATCACTAGTCATTCGAGAGATGCAAATCAAAACAACGTTAAGATTCCACCTCACTCCAGAAAGAATCGCGTATATGGAAAAATCAACCAATAACAAATGCTGGCGGGGCTGTGGGGAAAAAGGAACCCTCCTCCACTGTTGGTGGGAATGGAGACTGGTCCAGCCATTGTGGAAATCAATATGGAGATTCCTCAAAAAACTACAACTGGAGGTTCCATTTGACCCAGCTATTCTCCTACTGGGGATCTTCCCAGAAGAATTAAAATCGTCATACCACAAGGATGTATGCACCACCATGTTCATAGCAACACAATTTGTAATAGCTAAGTCTTGGAAACAACCTAAATGCCCAACAACCAATGAATGGCTAAAGAAAATGTGGTTTTTCTACACAATGGAGTACTATACTGCCACAAAAAAGGATAAACTAGAGTCATTCATATACAAATGGATGTTTCTTGAGAACATACTCTTAAGTGAAATAAATCAGCCACTTATAGAAAATCTCTTTTATAGAAATCTATTGATTTCCTTCAGTCATGTTACTGAAGGACATTGACAGACACGTTTATTTAAGCCCTTATTAGGTTCAGGTGGCTTATTAGCCCAGGGAACGCATCTAAACATTTTATTTTAAAGAGCTATTATATACTTCAGACCACAGCCATCCACAATATGAGGACAGCAATGACTTGATGCTGTCTTCCATATAAACTCCAAACAAGGAGCGTAAGAAGCATTCAAGGAGCTGGGTGTGGCGGCACACACCTATGGTCACAGCTGGTTGGGAGGGTGAGGTAGGAGGGTTGCAAGTTTGATGCCAGCCTTGGTAGGATAGCGAGACTTTGCCTTTAAAAAATAAATAAAATAAACAGGGCTGGGGATGTAGTTTGGCGCTCCTGAGTTCGACCCACAGTACGGGGGGCAGGGACCTCGAAGACTTCACATTCATTTAAAGACCAATAGATAGTGTACAAGTATGCAAACAGCAGATATGGTGACAACTTTAAAACTAGAAGAAAGTGTCTCTAATGTGTTTTGAAAGCAGTGGTTGTACTTTGAAATGTCAAGTTTATTTTAAAAAGTTGATATGTAGATGTACCTTTACTTATCCTGGAGTTATAATGGGATTACATTCCCCACAAACCCAGCATAAACTGTAAATATCATAAATCAAAAATGCACCAGTAGGGGTTGGAGATTTGTCTCAAGGGGTAGAGCGCTGGCCTCGCAAATGCAAGGCCCCGAGTTCGATCCCCAGCGCCTCCTCGTGCATCAGGGCACTTAATGCTTCTTGTACTAAACAGCAGAACTTGGCCTGAGTTTCCACAGATATGCTCAGAACACCTGCAGTAGCCTACAGTCAGGCCAAGTGGCTCAACACAGCGCCCACCTCACAGCGTGTCTCGCTGGCCGGCTGGGGGCTGCAGCCACTGCCCCTACTGGAGGGAGTATCCTGATACAAGTCACCAGCCAGGGAATTGAATGAAAGTTCGAAATTAGAAGTACAACACCTACCGAGTATGTGTGGCTTTGGCACCATCACGAAACCAAAAACTCCTAAATCGGACTCTTATAAATTAGGAACCATTTGGGCTCTTGAGCACCAAGAGGCAGCAACACTTGAAGGGTGCTACAGTCACAGGTCACTTGACAGCAAGGACCAGGTCCGAGAGATGACTATTAGGAATGCTGTATCCTTATGCCAGCAATGCAGCTACCACATCACTAGGCGACATCACCTTACGGCACCACCATTACGCACAGTTCATAGTTGACTAAAGCGCTGTAAAGTAGCACATGACTAATATTTTTAAAGTGTGTTTGAAAAAGAAATAGGAGTACAGAGAAGTGAAGTGACCCTCTGCTGGCACACCGATAGAAGGTTCAGAGCTATTGCTCAGGGCATTAAAAAGAAGGGGTGACCACACAGTAAATGTAAAACTTACAAAGTCACTAACTTGTGTTGATAGTGTGTCGAAGAAAAACAGCTCTTCTACTCTTCCTTTGCATCTCTGACTCTATTTTTTAGCCATTATTTCATCCCATATGCTGGCTTGGTTTTAAAAGGTCTGTTCTCACGATCGTCTCCAGACAACTCAGAACTGGATTTCTCATAAGCAGTTTAGTAGCCACGGGAGACTCTTGTACGCAGGTATAGACTAAGTAGCTTGAAGAGTCATTGGTCATTCTAAAGCTCGTGTGTGTCCTGTGACATCATAGAATATATATACTTTACAAATAATCTGTTTTTCACGGAGTCAATAACTAATTACCAGTTCAGGCACCATAAATAAACCAGTATTGGAAAGTAGGTCTGAGTAGATTCATCACAGAATGACCGGTCAATTGACAGACAGCCAACTGCAGGATTACAACTTGGTTTGGTGACTGTTACATTTATTTTCTTTACTTTTCAAAACAAAACGACCTACTTTGGCCACAGTGAGGACTATGACCAGCCCAGTGGAAAACACCAGAAGAAAACCAGTACCGGCTCTACTCAGCCACATTTCTGTGCTTCATTTTACTTGCTCGTGCAGTGTTGTAACGCAGCTCTGGCCATCTTGGCAATTCTATTCTTAATGAAACACCCCCGAGTGGGCAGCGGTCAAACGGAGATTTTCCTGAGCACTGAGCCTGGGATAAACCACAAATACGTATTGCCTAGTAGAACTGAAAGCCAAATAAACAAATGAGCAGGAGGAAACAAACAAGCAGGAGATTGCAAAGGCAAAGGAATAAAGATGGGGACCAAGACTGCGGGCAAGAGAGTTCTCTCAGAGCCCGTCTGCCCTAATGGATTTTCCATTCAAATCTCAAGATGTTCTTCTGAAATGCTCATTTTCCACCCAGATAAAATTTTCAGCACAGTTTCCACAACTCCAGGATAAAATGGCAACCTCTCTGCTCTCCTTGGACAGCAAGCCCAGCAAGTAATATAAAGAAACTAACCAATTTTTAAAAATACACAAGACGGTCTTTCTAATGTTAACCTCAGCATGAATATTGAAACTCACATAATATGGGCATCGAAAAAAAATTCCCCAAAGCCCCTTAAATAGGACCCAGAACTACTCTGAATTCAAATGGTGAACGAGCTTGCCACTCTCCACCTTTAATTTCTGTGCTTCTCTCTTGTGCAGAGAATCAGTCACCTCTCATCTTGATGATGCGCAAACAGCACAGTAGACGTGTCTGTGTGCTGTCAGCAGCTAATTATCATTTAGGCCAAAGCGTCTTCACTTTCTGCCCATTCATGAGAGACAATTCCCCGGGAGAGCCTCTTCATGCAGGTGTGGCGCACGTCTCGCGCAGATCCTGTAACCTGGATTTGAGAAGTCTGTCTGTCTACGGTGAGCAGTGAGCAGCAGCGCAGAGTAGGGCTGCTTTGCTTGCCCTCAGTGTGCACACAACCATAATTTGGCATCACTTCCCTTGGGGTGCCCACGGTTTCCTGTTTACCTGCATGAAACGCCACGGTTTTTGCTTCGAAGTTCTACAGGTGATGGAGGGTGGTGCTGGCATGCACAGAGCTCGCGCCAAGGGTTGCGTGGTGCATGTCCCATGTAAGACACCACTGTCCCCTTAAACCTGCCAAAAGAGCCTTCGCCCTCACACACTGGCTTCTCTGTGCATGTTTCTTCTCGCACTTACAAATCTCCCATAGGCAGACGCTTGGCAGAGACTGTATGAGGAACAAAAACATCTTGTCATTTTAAAAATTTTAATGAAACTGTGGTATTCATATTAATGATTTATTCAATCAAATATTGTCAGGAGACAGGGTAAATTCTCCAGATAATTAGAGTTGGCTCATTTCACATGAAAATACTCTTTCTAATTTCGAATATATTTTTGATATCTATCTTAATGTGCTATTAATCCGTGACGTGATTGAGAGCATCACTGAGTCTTCATCTCCCCAGTGTCCTGAGGGCCTGGTTAGGGGTACGAAGGTGCTTCCTGCTACACAAAACACCCCAGACTGACTTTTCTAGCTGGCTTTTTTCTTGTAACCTAAATGTACTTCATTGTTTTCTGGAGCCTCTTTGACACACTCCATATGTAGATTTCGGTGGCCCTGCCCCACAGTGTGTTCTACATTAAGCTTCACTTGGCTGCAGAAGGTGATTATTTTATACCTGCTAGCATATGACAAGACACTTATAAATCTCCGCATTTATGGCTACCCTGATAGTTCGCGACCTTATCCCGTAATATGTAGGAGAGTCTACTTTCAGGATCAGAAGACAACATGTAGAGATGTAAATTCTGGTGCTTTCGGGGCTGACTTACTTGGAGCCCTGTGTATGACTTCAGTGAGCAGGATTCAAAACCTGCACTTAACAGAATTAGTAGGGCTCCCATCATACGCTTTGAAAGTTACATCTGAGAATGGCCAGGATCTAACACATTCCATTTATGGTTCTATACCTGCCATCATAAACAGGGAGGAGCAACATTTCTGGAGCCAGTGAGCAATGTAACTATGAGAACAAACTGAGTGTGAGACAGCAAGAAGTGAACGAAACTAGTAGTGCACACTGCTCCTAGTTAAGCAGGCACCTTTAGAAATCTGGCTGCTTGGTGAACTATCTGCAAGTCAACGATGGCCTCTAGAATGTAGTCATTACGTCTGTGGGACAATCCATCGTTTTTTTCCTCGCATTAGAGTAACATAACTTCTGAGAAGCAAGTGAGTAGAGTTCTCTTTTTGAATGTCCTGGCACTGTTTTGCAGCGGGCGTCATCTGTCTTGGAAAGTGCGAGAGGTTTTATGGTTAACACCACATGGTAAGATGCTCCGTAAGTTTTGGTAGCTCTTCTGCAGTTCAGGGGAGAGGCTCTGGGCACCGGGGGAGAAAGGAGACTGTGGTGGGCCTACTCAAGGGCCAGAATCGGATCGTGGACGCTCGCAACCCTTCTCCTATGCTTCCCGGCTGGGCTCTCCTGGTCTCCACACGTCTGTCCCCACTATCCCTCACCGCCCAAGACCAGATGGGCACAGTGCCCGCCGCACAGTCTGTCTGAGCGCTATGTGGCACAAACAGAAGTCTTAGAACAGCCCCTGGCAAAGACAAAGCTCCACGTGTGCTGGCTACCGCCATTGGCGCTGTCTGTCACATTGCGTCTGTCCTGGAAACTGCTGTGCTTTCTTCACCTCTAGCGATTCCTAGTAGCCTCCAGTCACCTCCGGGCTCTCCACCCAATAAATCAATGGAAAAGGGGGATAGGTACAAACTAGAACAAAGACATCAACTAAAGCGCCAAACTTGTTTTGATAAATCTCTAACAGGAAAAACAAAGCACGATACTCACGTGCAAGAGCCTGGCTCTGTAAAGTCAGGGGAGGACTTGTGTTTCCACAGGACCAGCATGTTGAGACACTGCTATAAAATGCTGGGAGAGGAACACTGCTTGTAGTGTAAATAGTTTCCCTCATGTAGCCAGAAGAGAGCGAACTCTCCTGGGTGAGGGGCCAAGGGCGGAAAAGATGGGAGCGAGCAAAGGCATTCAGGTGCAGGTACAACGACTACTTCCTGCCCACCCTGTCTGTACCTCATCACCAGCATCTTTTTTTTTTTTTTTTTTAATTTTATTTTAAACCAAGAACATGTATTGGTACATTCTACATACAATGGTCACATTCATTACATTAATTCTGTACCTATACATGATGTATCTTGGTATCACCAGCATCTTAATCCCAGGAAGTAGCAGCATTGAGACCGCAGACTTTTGGGTACCCAAGAGCACAGGCCTGTGCCCCATTCCTGTATGAGGCTCTAGAAAGACAGCTTGGCAGGAGACCCTGCGATAACATGAGCCACAGCGGAGAGCAAAGGCAGCCTTTTGGGGCTGACACAGGGAATGAGCATGCAGGTGTCCAGGTGCCAGCAAAAGGGGCAGCGGGGCCTCAGAGACATGCAGTTAAATTTAAATCCAAACCAGAAGTGATTGAACTGCTGACTCAGAAAGGGCTTTATTTATTTTTCTACTACTAGGCTGAAATAGGGGCTTAAGGACTAATTTGATTTGCATAAAGGAATTGCCAAGCTGAATCTTGTGCATATTCACGATTTTGCCTCTTACTATGATTTGGTAATTGAAGTCCAAGAAGGTGACTTCCGCTTCCTTCCCTTCGCTCTGCCTGCTCTGAACTCAAGGGAGCAGGACCACAGAGCTGCCCCTTCAGTTCCCCGCATCCGGCTGCCTCTGCCATGATCTGCTCTCAGCAGGCCGGGCCCTGCGGAAAGGGAGTGTTTTAAATCTCTACTCGTGCTACGGTGAATTGTGACCTGGAGTCTAATTTAAAACCAGTTCCCTACGGGCAGAAGTATGACATTCTCTCTCTTCCCGATTGGCATTGCTAGTCACATCACCTCACCATGCCCAGTGTCTCGTGGGCACAGCAAGTCTCCAAGCCGTCACATCTGGCCATTTCTTAATCCACATTTACATATTAAGTCAAAGTCTCAGGGAACTCTTGGCTTTGCTTCTGCTCTTTCATTTTGCAAGCTGTGTACTTTCTCACCTGAAAGGACTTTGGAAGATTTTATATATGAAAAAAATATTTTTAAGAAAACATTTTCAATTGTATGGAAGAAGAAATATCAACCTAGGGCTGTTTTGTGACATACAATAAATTTTGGTAAATGTGGACTTACCGTGAAAAACAAAGAATTAAAATGAAATAGTGCAGCCAGAGAAGTTTCTTTGATCGGTGACGGAGGGTTCAGCATCTAGAGGAGCTGCGGAGCTGGACAGAGTTGCCAAGGACGAGTGTCCTCTCAGACAGGGACGTGCTGGTTTGGCAGGGCCACTACAGCCACTGCAGTCAGGGCTGGAGTTGATTCGTGCTGGCGGTGCCACGCTGGGCATTTCCCCGACTGGTCCCGAGGTCCGAAGCGCTGGCCCCCACCGTGAGGCAGTGCGGGTGGGTCCAGGACGCGTGACCAGGCAGGGCTGTGGCTCAGCCTGCGGTTTCACCCTCCGTCCCACCAAACAAACAACAGGCATGACTGTGGCAATCTTTTTCTGCATGTCCATCTCCAAGACACAGTTCTTGCACACTGGGGGGACACGGAAACAGCTGATGAAGACGGAGGTAAGGAAGAAGAAGAGAAGAAATCCAGAGAAACATCCCATCTACCTTTTGAAGTCTTTCTTCATCCCCAAGCACGGCTGCCAATATTTTTCACGTGCTGGATAAATAAAGGGAGCCAGAAATGAGACCCCAAAACAATCACTTCCTAGGCTTAGACTGTCCCACACTGAGTCATCCTGAGATCGCATTTTGTGGTTTGTGACTTACTGTTTCAAAAGCTGCTATAAACTGTTTGATTGAAATATGTAGAAAGTACTAGATGATTGTGCAGAAGTACTTGTTCTCTCACGGTTTCCTCTGCGACCCTGAGCTGCACTCACAACACAACTTACCAGTTTCCAAAATTACGTTCCCAAATGGAGAGGATTTGGGGCAGGGGGCATGAGGAACCTTAGGTAGAAATATGGCGAGAAAAGTCTATAAAGATGGTGGTAAAATTCTGAGAGAGAATTTCAAAACTCCTCACATAACTAACTCTTTCTTAACTGGAGTTGCTTTATCCAAAGCTGTTTTTCTGCCACTCCTGAGCACAGTGCTGTGGGGCAGCTCTGAACCTCCTACGAGCCTAGAAATGTTCTCCGTGACACCTGTCCGACACGGCACCCATTAGCCACAGGTAGCTACTGAGGGCTTGAAAGGTGGCTTGTGTGACTAGGGAACTGTCTTTTATTTTCACTTTAGTTAATTTCAATTTAAATGGTCACATGGGACATTGTGATTGAAGAAGAAATGTACATTTTTGTCTTCTTTCCCCTTTTCCTGACATAGGATTGGGATCCCTGAGGCGATAGTGTCTTTACATGCTCGTGAAATGGCAGGTGGCTGGAGGCTCCTGCATAACCCTGGCGGGGTCTGCTTGCCGGGAAATGCAGCCCTGTGATCAGAGGATCAGCACTTTCGGCTCCACACTGCTGTCCACCTGAGCTGGAAGAGGAGACATTCTGCTGGTCCCAACAGACAAGTTTCCTGATTAAGCCCACATGACGAGGCCTCCGTAAAAGCCCAGAAGGATGAGATTCTGAGCGCTTCTGACTTGGCTAACACGGAGCTGCTGTGGCGGGGGGTGGAAACCCCTCCGCCCTTCGCCCACACTTTCTCTGACACACTGCTGCCTCTGGCTGTACCTGAGTTGTGTCCTTTGTAATAAACGTAATCTGCTAAATAAACTGCTCCCTGAGTTCTGTGGGCTGTGAGGGAGTCTTCAGGACCGCTTCTCTGTAGCCATGTCAAACAGGAGTTGAGAGTAACTGCTACTTTTAATTGGCATCTGAAGCGGCAAGTGGTCTTACGGCGTTGCGCCCTTAACTGGTGAGTATTGACGCCATCTCCAGGCAGACAATGACAGGACTGAGTTAAAATTTAGGACACCCAGCACCAAAATTTTTATATGAGTATAGAAAAGGAAAAGTTGGTTTGCTTTTCCTGACTGCTGGCCACCATTTTGGGCAGCACCGGCCCAGGCCTGGTCTATAAAAATGCTGCTGCTTTAGAAAGGGCCAACTTCTAAGTTGCGAGGAGGAAGAAGCCCCATCGCCAGCACAGGAATAAGAAAAGCCGCTACATTTGCCCTTGCTGGTGACCCTGTGAGAAGCCCCAGGATCCCGGAGGCTGCCCCTGGGGGATGGAAACGGGCTAAAATGCCTTTTATGATTCCCTTCCTGGCTCCTGAGAATTCTACTCTATTCATTGTGTAATTGCAGTTTCTCTCTTCCTACAGACATTTTTCTCATTTGGAGAAGTGTGGGTTGCTAGGATACTGAACTGCCTTTTCAAGTAGAGTATTTTAGAGAGAAACAATGCACATGATTTTCTTCCTCAGTAAAATGAAAATTTGTAAAATGTTTGCAGTGCAGAGTGAGAAAGTCAGGGCCTTCCATTTCTTTGTGTATTTGTTTTAGCAATCGTAGAACCTTTCATTTACTTTTCCCACTGCCCCACACTGCAAGAGAGAAAACAAAGAGGTGCCGCTCTTCCCCTAGCGTCTCTTGAAGAGGAATAACACGCCCAGGCTTGTTCCCAGGGACAGTGAAGCGCTATCTGTCCTGCCTTTCTCAAAAGGGAGCTGTGAGAATCAAAAATAATGTCTAAATAAAACTGGAAATTGTAAAGCACCATCCGCCCAAAATACATTAGTGGGGCATCCTACAACTTGTTGTTTTATCCCAGTACTTCTCCTTACTACGATTTTCACAAATTTGTAAAACCGCGCGGTCTGAACGTACCATTCAGTAAAGGAAGAAACCACTAGCTGGACAAAGACTAAATTCTCTCGGGTTGTTGACTTTCAGAGATTCCGTATACCACAGCAACGTCACAGGGAATGCGAAGAAAACTCCTTCGGATGTTCAGCTACTCTTCTAACCTCTGTCCCACTGTCCACATCTGAACCCCAAGACAGGAGCTGTGTGCATGAAATGACATTTCCTACGCGACTCACTTAGTACGATGATGATGATAATTGAGCTAATAAGGATTTTCCAGATTTCTTCTCTTATTAGAATGTCTGCAATATAGAATGAATACATTCATCATGAGGAAGTAGTATATGTACATATTTCATTTTCCAAATCTCTCAGCCCTTGCTTTAAAATATCCAGATGCAGTAACTTTTCACCAAGTACAGAATTCTGTATTGTGAAATTTGACTTCAACTGACGATCTAAAGCTGAAGAACCACATTCTTTTCTCTGAGCAGCAGAAGAATCACAAAAACGGTGCTAGGAATTTTTCTGCAAAGAACGATTTTATCTCCTAAGAATTGTGTGTTTGGAAGAATCTAATTTGATAGCTACATGGGATGCCATTTTTCTGTTTTATCTACGGCTTTTGTGAAGTCCAGAATCTGTAGACAGCCCGCACAGGAGAGCACCCGAGAGTCCTCTCTCTCCGGGGAGCCAGGACAAAGCAAGTGCTGAGATGCGGGCCAGCTCCAGCCTGATCTGAGGGTCTGCTCACCAGCAGCAGCCCAAGAAACAAGCAGTGTCCCCACTCTGTCCCTCAGGCCCAGCTTCTCACCTCGGCCTCGACTTAGAGTCAGCTCACGGCTGGATTTGATCAGTGCACACTATGCAAGAGTTGAATTATCACACGGGACCCTGATTCTCAAGTACAATTAATACCCAGTGATCAAAGGTAAAATATAAAAAATAAAATTAACAAACTTCATTACCCGAGACCCTCTCCTGCTCCGGGAGGTAAAGCAAGTCTAGGCAGTGTTTTAAACTTCGTAGCTGAACCTACTGTGCAGCCAGAGTAAAGAACTTTAAACCATTGTGATTTCAGGTTTCTCGGATTTAAACCGAATACTTTTAGCTTCAAGAACCAAGAGATCCAAAGCTTTTGCATGTAAGAGATCCTAATAACTCTCATGCCTTCATGTCCCATCTCTCTGCTCTCTCCGTGTTCCTGCCAGCCCTGGGTCCCTTGCTTGTCTCCCCCACCTGTTTCTGTCTCCCTCCCTACTTCTCAGTCGTTTTGTGAAATCATCCCCCCCCACCCGTGTCTTCTTTGAGACAGTTCTTTTTTTTAAATTTTATTTTATTTTAAACCAAGAACATGTATTGGTACATTTTACATATAATGGTTACATTCATCACATTTATTTTGTACCTGTACATGATGTATCTTGGTTCTCCCCCCCTTCCCCGCCCCTCCCCTCTGTTCCCTCCCTCCATATTTACAGCAGGTTTATTCATAGTTTTCCATATTTTCCCTTTGCCTTTTCTTTCCTTTGTTGCCTTTCTGCTTTTCCCCTTCTTTCTTGCTAGTACTCCTCTCCTTTGTATATTATCTCCCTTTTATATAATATTGAGATAGTTCTTTTTCTTCCACTTCCCACTTTCTGACCATCTATCTAGGGCATCTTTCTTTTTGTCCCCATTTTTTATTGTATTCTGGTTCGGGGGAGGCGGGGCAGCGGTCCAGACTCACAGAAAAACACCGAATGGAAACAGACGCAAAAGAACTCACTGCCACCAACTTTCAAAGCACTTGAAAGTAGCCACAAGTCCCATTCGGAATCTTTCATCCTCTTCTAATCAGACTTGCTTTTCCTTAAGCACTAGCATTTAAAAGAACACACTGTTTTGCTTTTAATGTGGTTTAATGCTCTTCTCTTTTAATTAAGGGTACGGCACACCGCTTTGCTAGTTGTCACTGCTCTCCGTACTCAATCCTCCAGCTAGCGGCCGGAGGTCTGCATGCTCGTGGCTGCAGCGGAGATGCAGATGGAGAAATTTAAGACCTGAAGGAAAAATTGTTCCGAGATCATCAGGGTTGGGAGTTGAACCATTAAGAATAACAAGTTCTGTACTGTTTGCTTCCACTGGGCATAGCTTGCTCTCTGGAATCTCTTGCGGACTCCTATTTAAGACATTTTAATAAGATGCTCTTAAATTTGCTCAGCTTTGTCACAGATAAAATAAGTACCAAAGGCATTGGGCTGTGTTTTAACATCTGAAGGGATCAGACTGTTTCTGGTATTTTGCTAAGTGCTTGTTTGTGCCTGTCTCTGCCTCCCCTGCCTGCCTCTGCATCCCTTGCACAGAAATTCACCAATTCTCACGTTTGCTCCAAAATGAGGGTTCTGAGCTGAGATCTGCACTGATTTCCACCAATCCTGCCTATTTCTCCCTTTAGTTATCTTCCTTAACTCTGGAAGAGGTGGCTTCCAACTGACTTATATAAACACTTAATTCAGTAAGATTGTGGTAAATACATACAGAAAGGAATATAGCACACCAGGATTTTTAATAAAAGGCAGAGGAAGGATGAATTAAACAATGGTCAGCCTGGCCAAAGACCTAGGAACCTAGTCACAAGGAAGGGATTTTTTTTTTAATTACTTCCTGGGTTTCCAAAAACCAATATATAGCAAATATAGCATATAATATCTGCACCTGGTAGCTATTGAATGAGTACTGTAATTGCTGCTCCGTGAGTTGCGAACCACTACGAAGGGACACGAATCCACATGTGCTGTTCAAACAGCTCAGGTGGCCGTGGTCAGCCTGCTCAGCCTGTAGCATCCTTAAAGCGTCCTGGTGAAGACCATCACGTTGCTGCAGCCCTCAGAGGACCACAGGGGAAGCAAAAGGATCCAACCTTTTCTGCCTTCCTAGTGTGGGCTTTCTTTGCCTCTGTGACCTTCTCTCAAAATTTTTTGCTGCCATCGCTAACAACTACGGAAAACTAACAGTAACTCAACTCTTCCCGGGGAATGGAAAGGGAAAGGAAAACAAGCAAAGCGGGACTCAGTGGTCTAGGGCCAGAGGTTTAAGAAAAGATAATCCTTCAGACTAACAAGTTAAACATGGAAGAAAAATAAAACTAAACAAGAACAATGTAAAAAGCTTTTTTTTTTCAGTACTAAGACTTGAACTCAGGAACTTTTCAGTGAATTGCGGCCCCCTGCCTTGCAATTCATACTATGCTTAAATAAAAATCTCATTAAGAATACTTAGTATAATGAAATCCACAAATCTTTATCGCATACTGATCTACTATTTTGGAAGGAAAAGTATGCTCTACTTGTGTTCTTGTTAACTGGCACTGGTCTAGAAGAAAGCTGTCATTATAAATATTGGCTTCTAAATGCTTGAAGTAGTCATCTGTTCACTGGCACACATTAAGGAAACATTAGAATGCTTGCTAAACTGTGGAAATTCTCTCCCTATGACTAATTAACATAATTGCACGTTGTGTATATGCGTGTCTTCATGTACACGTCCACATACAAGTCTAGGTGACACTGACTGCAGACGATGTAGGAGTTATAAATCCCTGCAGACCGATGCACGTAACAACTTCGGTTTGCTTTTCCAGATAACAAAAACAGCAAGACTAAGTCTTGTTCACACATATAAATTTTCTATGCAGACCTTATTCCCTGGGGATCGAGAACTGCACTGTTAACACTATTTAATTTTAATAGCCTGCTCAGTTCTGAATACTACTTGCAGAATATGTGTTTGGTTCATGTCATTTCAACCTTGCCACTTTTACGCACCTGGATAAAAATTCTATTTTCATTTGCATTCAGATTTTTTAAAGTTCTCAATTTGGAAATAACTAAAATCTGAAAGCAAAATCAAATAAATCTCCCATTTATAATACCAATGAACACCAAAATTAGTGTGAATGAAATGTTTTCTAAGCCTCAGCCTTAGGATCAAGAAGGTTTTGTACCATATTTTTGCATGTCTAGATATAAAACCAAAAAAGCACAAATATATATTTTTGTACTTTTTTGGCTTCTTATACTATTTTAAAATAGCAACCTCCTACCGTCCTATCATCTGTGTCAGGTAGAATTCAGTACCACTAAAGAGATAGCCCAAGCAGAGTAATATCAAATACGCTTTTAATGGTTATTAAATGAAATCTCAGGAGTGAAGATATCTAAGAATACCCAATCCTTGAAACAATGCAGAAAAAATAGTTATAAGAAACTAAAATTGAAGTGTCTCTTTCTTGGATTTAGTATAAATTCTTCCTGAGAAATTGATAAATTTCACTATAGAGTGGTTGCTAGGATACTCTCTCAAAATCTATTAAAGTAAGCTCTTCTCTTTAAAGGTTTGGGCAAGGTTTCCATCAATTCAAAATAGCTTTGAAAATCATGATGTGTGTTCTATTAAGTTTCATCTAAGTGAACAAAACAGGTGAATGAATGGTACTTTAAAAATAAAAGATTATCAAATTTCTAAAAATAATTAGTCTCTTATAATGATGTATTTTTAAAGTAGGCTTGACGAAGAGGTTCAAATCCTCAGTCCTAAAAAGAAAAAATGGGCAATGCAAAGTCACTAAGGGGCAGTTAAGGGCCTATTATTGTAGGAAGCAAGGGAGGGAGGGAGTCTACATTTATAGTAGGCCTGGCACTTGCCACTTCTCAACTAAAACATCCTTTTCCCTTGGAATTAAAAGTAGTGATGATGATTCTATCACTGCACTTTTTGAATTTCTGCCAATTAACTAGTTAAAAAAATTGTAAGGACTTCTCAGGAATGTTCATATCCAGTTCTTTTTAAGAGGAGGGCAGGCTGGGAACAAAAGATAGACCATTTCTACAAAGGAAATGAGGAACACAGCCCTGAGGGATATTGTGAATGTTCTTTGATATTCATTATCTCTGGGAATTCATTAAGCACAGCTGTTCTCCTTGTCTCTTTTATAGAGTAAGTATAACAATTCTGAAGTTGACTAAGCTTGTGTCATCAGAAATGAAAACTCTGACCTCAGTATTACCCAGAGTAACCTACAGATTTTACTATCAAATTACTATCAAAATCTCAATAGTATTTTTGTTTTTGGCAGAAATAGAAAAATCTATCCTCAGATTAATAGGAGATCCGGAATAACAACATAATTATGAAAAAAGAAAAACAGCTTTGGGCCACTCATGTTTTGTTAAAACTTATTACAAAGCAATGGCAATCAAAACAGTATCCCCCCAGCATAAAGATGGACATAGATAAAAGGAATATAACAGATAGTCCAGAAATAAACCCTTCACATGTGATCAAATTATCTTTGCCAAGATTTCCAAGACTAGTAAATAGAAAGGACAGTCTTTTTGACAAATGGTTTTTGGAAAATTGTATGTTTACATGCAAAGGAACAAAGTTGAATCCCTAACTTACATTACATGTAAAAATTAACTCAAAATGGATTAAAGATTACAATTGAAGTGTTAAACTATAAAATTCCTAGAACAAAACATATTGATGTTTCCTTACAGAAAAGAAAATTAAAATCACCATGAGGTACCATCTCACACTCATTAGGATGGCTACTATTACAAACAACCCAAAAAAACAAAATGAGTGTTAGCAGGAATGTGGAAAAATTGGAACCATGAACTCTGTTGGTGGGAATATAAAACAATACAGCTACTAGATTAAACAGTATGGTAGTTCCTCTAAAAACTAAAACCAAAATTACCACATGATATTACAATCCAACTTTGAGGTATACAATAAAAAACATGAAAGCAACATCTCAAAGAGATATCTGTACATATGTGTTCGTGACAGCACTGCCATCCAAAGGTAGAAGTGCATGTGTATATCCACAAATGCATGGATGAAAAAAATATGCCATATATAAAATTAGAATATTATTCAGCCTTAAACAGCAAGGAAAATGCTGGGTGCTATGCCACACGTCTCTAATCCTAGCACTCTGGGATGCTGAGGCAGGAGGATAGCTGGTTTGAGGCCAGTCTGGGCAACTTAGTGAGACCTTGCCTAATAAATAAATAAATAAATAAGTGCTGTGAGCCAAATTGTAAGTCCTCCTTTAACTTGTGGGTGTTGAGTATTTTGTCCTAAAAACATGAGAAGTAACAAAGACACCTCCCACCTCAAGAAAAAAAGTAGGAAGGGAATTCTGGTGCATGAAATCTTGAGGACATTATGCTAAGTGAAATAAACTAGTCACAATACTCTATGAATAAATACTCTATGAATCCATTTATATAAGGTTCTGGAGTTGTCAAATTAATGGAGACAGAAATAAGAAAGGTAATTGCCAGGAATGGGGAATAAGGAGTCCATGCGTGATGAGTACTGCATTGGTCACTTTCTGTCACTGAAACA
Organism: Hystrix cristata; assembly: GCA_004026905.1. Taxonomy (NCBI): domain Eukaryota; kingdom Metazoa; phylum Chordata; class Mammalia; order Rodentia; family Hystricidae; genus Hystrix; species Hystrix cristata. Next base: position 128,998 of record PVJO010002365.1, on the reverse strand, counting down.
AAATACTTGAAGCCCATAATTTAAGAAGCAGAGATTATTTGCCTCACAGTTTGAGAGGGTTCAGTCCACACATGATAGGCTGGCTCTAAGATAGAAATGACACGGCAGAGAAAAGCTGCTCAAAGGAGGACAGCCAGGAGAGGGGGAGAGAGAGAGAGGCACAGAGAGACAAAGAAGAGGTATACAAGCCAGAGACAAGAGCACATCCCTCTATGTCACACCTCCATGACATGCCTGTACTGACCAAGTCCAGGTCCTAACAGCACAGTCAGCTATGAACAGATCAGTGGACTAATGCACTGATGCGGATAGCACCCTATAATCCAATCACCTTCCCAAGAGTCCCACCTCTGAACACATGAGATCTTGGTGGGGGGCATTTTAGATCTAAACCATAACAACTTTCAGTTTTGTAAAATGATAAAGGTTCTTAACAATGATTGCACTAATGAGAACCTGAAAATAAGGAGTAACTATTCTAATTTCATACAAAGCAGATTTTAAGTCAAAACTAATCAGAAGAGGCAAAGAAGGTCACTATATATTGGTTAAGGAAACAATTCTACGGGAAGAGATAACAAATATAAACACATGCACCAAACAATGGCACACCTGGCTTCATAAAACAAAAAGTACTAAACATAAAAGATCAGACAGATATCAATACAATTATAATGGGGGAAATCAATATCCAACTGTCATGAATAGATCAACTAGATCAAAAACAAAAACAAAAACAAAACAAAAAAACAACAAATCAACAAAGAAATAGCAGAGTTGAACCAAAGTTTCAAACAAATGGACTTAATAAATATCTAGAGTATTCCACCCAACAACAGATTACACATTCTTCTCAGCAGCACATGGGTCTATTTTCAAAATAGACCATTTACTAGCCAAAAAGCATGCATGCTTAATTAAATGCAAAATAGTTAAAATCATACCATGCATATTATCAGACTATAGTGCAATAAAACTAGAATGCCATGCCAAAAAAAAAAAACCCACAGAAATTATGCAAACACATGGGATTTAAACAATAGACTCTTAAATAAGTAATGCACCACAGAGGAAATCAAAGAAAAATTCAGACAGTTCCTAGAATTAAACAATAATGCTGGTACAACATACCAGAACTTATGGGACACAATGAAAGCAGTCCTAAGAGGAAAGTTTATGGCTGTGAATGCCAACATCGGAAAAACACAGCAACCCAAAATAAATAACTAATGATGCACCTCAAGGCCCTAGAAAAACAAGAACAATCCAAATCCAAATGTAGGAAGGAAATTATAAAATCAGAGCAGAAATCAATGAACTGGAGAATAAAAAACAGTACAAAGAATCAATGAATTGAAAAACAGGTTCTTCAAAAGAATAAACAAAATAGACAGACTTTAGCCAATTTTATTCCCACAAAGGAAAGAAAAGACCCAAATCAGTTCTATTAGAAATGAAAAAGGTGAAATCACAATGGTCACTGCTGAAATCCAGAAGATTATTAGCAGCTATTTCATGAAACTGTATGCTGATAATCAGGAGAACTCAGAAGAAATAGATAGATTCATGGATACTTATGAATTACCAAAATTGAACCAAAAAGATTTAAAGCTCTTAATAATCCAATAATAGGCAATGAAATTGAAGTAGTAATAAACAGCTACCAACTAAGAAAAGCCCAGGTCCTTTTGGATTCACTGCCAAATTCTGTAAGAACCTTGGGAAATATCTAACACCAACAGTACTCAAATTCTTTAATGAAATTGAAAGGGAAGTCATTCCTGCAAGCTAACATTACCCTGATTTCAAAAAAGAGAACTACAGGCCAATCTCTTTAATGAACATAGATGCAAAAATCCTTAACAAAACACTGACAAATAGAATGCAACAAATAGTGAAAAAGATAAGACATCATGATCAAGTAGGTCTTATCCCAGGGATGGAAGAATGGTTCAACATATGCAAATCAATAAATGTAATGCATCACGTAAATAGAAGCAAGAACAAAAATCACATGATCATCTCAATGGACACAGAAAAACCCTTTGACAAAATCTAACATCCATTCATGATAAAAATCCCAAAGAAAATAGGTATAGAAGGACCTTATCTCAATCTGATAAAAGACATTTATGACAAATCTACTGTCAGAATCATATTAAGTGGAGAAAAAACTGGATGATTTCCCTCTAAAATTAGGAACAAGGCAAGGATGTCCATTATCAACACTCCTGTTCAATGCAATCCCCACACATTAGCCAGAACAATCAGGCAAGAGAAACAAATAAATAGGATACACGTAGGAAAGATAGAAGTCAGATTATCATTATTTGTAGATGACATGCTCTTCTACACAGAAGACTCAGTAAGTTCCACCAAAAGACTCCTAGAATTAATAGCCCAAATTCAGCATGTATCAGGAAACAAAATCAACACACAAAAATCAATAACATTCCTGTATACCCATAATGAACTCACTGAGAATTAGAAAACTAATACCATTCACAGTAGCATCAAGAAAAATTAAATACTTAGAAATTAACCTAACCAAGGAAGTGAAAGACCTCTACAAGAAAACGTATGGTACTCTGAAAAAAAGACACCAAAGAGGAAATTAGAAAATAGAAAGATATTCCCTGTTCTTGAATAGGCAGAACCAATAGAGTTGGTCATAACTGAAGTATTATTAATATAACAAGAACAATTACAACAAAGTCATATTACCTGTCTCTAGATCATAACACCTGGAAAAATAAGTTATGTGCAAATATACTTGAAAATGCAATGCTCTTGAAAGTAAAAAATAGGACACAATTCTAAAACTGATATATAGATTTAACACAATCCTTATCAAAAACCAACAGTTTACCTGACAGATCTAGAGAAAACAGTCCTAAAGTTCCTGTGGAACCAGAAGAGAATCAGAATAGCAAAAGTCATCCTGGGTAATAAGAGCAAAGCAGGAAGCATCACAATCCCAGATCTGAAGTTATATCACAAAGCTTCAGTACAGCATGGTACTGGTACAAAAATGGATATATGGATCAATGGAACAGAATAGAGGAAGCAGAAACAAGTCCAGGCACATTCAGCTATTTGGTCTTTGACAAAGGGGCTAAAACCCTACACTGGGGGAAAGATGGCTCCTCTAATAAATGGTGCTGAGAAAATTGGCTATCCACATGCAGAACATTGAGTCTAGAGCCATATATCTCACCACATACTAAATTAAAATCAAAATGGATCAAATATCTAAATATTAAAACAGAAATACATAATCTGCTGGAAAATAAAATAAGTCAAATTCTTGAAGATAAAAGCACAGGTAAGGACTTTCTGAACAGAACCCCAAAGGCACAAAAAATACTACCCAAAATCAACAAATGAGGTAATATCAAATTAAAAAGCTTCTGCTGGATTGAATGGAACCTCTAGTTCTAATTTTTTGAGGAATCTCCATATTAATTTCCACAGTGGCTGGACCAGTCTGCATTCCCATCAACAGTGGGGGAAGGTTCCTTTCTTCCCACAGCTCCTCCAGCATTTGTTGTTGGTTGATTTTTTCATAGACGCGATTCTTTCTGGAGTGAGATGGTATTTTAATGTTGTTTTGATTTGCATTTGCAAATGACTAGTGATGTTGAACACTTTTTCACATATTTATTTGCCATTTTTATTTCTTCATTTGAGAAATGTTTATTCATTTCAGTTGCCCATTTTTGGATTGGGTCTTTAAATTTGGGAGGTTTAATTTTTTTGAGTTCTTTATATATTCTAGATGTTAGAGCTTTGTCTGATGGATAGCTAGTAAAAATTTTTTCCCATTCCGTGGTTTTTCATCTTGCTCTATTGGTTATTTCTTTTGCTGTGCAAAAGCTTTTTAATAGCATGTGGTCCCAAGCACTGATTCTTTGTATCGTTTCCTGTGCGGTCTGGGTTCTGTCCATAAATTTTTTCTCAACCCCTATGTCTTCAAGGGTTCTTCCTATTCTATTCTCCAGGAAATTTAGTGTTTCTGTTTTAATGTTTAGATCTTTGACCCACTTCGATCTCAGTTTAGTGCATGGTGAGAGACTTGGATCTAGTTTTAGTTTTCGGCATGTGGCAAGCCAATTTGTCCAGCACCGTTTGTTAAAGAGGCTATCTTTCTTCCAGTGAGGGTGTTTGGCTCCTTTGTCAAAGATGAGGTATTTGAGTGCATTTGGAGTTGTTTCTGCATCCTCCAATCTATTCCATTGATCCTCAGGTCTCTCTTTTTGCCAGTACCACACAGTTTTTATCACTGTAGCTTTATAGTATAGTTTTAGATTGGGGACTGTGATGTCCCCTGCCTTTCCCCTGTTGCTTAGGATTGTTTTTGCTATTCTGGGTCTCTTTTGGTTCCAGGTGAAATTCATGATTGTCCTTTGTAATTCTTTGAAGTATGTTGGTGGTATCTTGATTGGAATTGCATTAAATCTGTATAATAGTTTAGGAAGTATAGCCATTTTCACTATGTTGGTTCTTCCTATCCAGGAGCATGGGATATCTTTCCAAAAAACTAGAACTAGAGGTTCCATTCGATCCAGCTATTCCCCTACTGGGGATCATTCCAGAAGAGTTAAAATCATCATACCACAGAGATATATGCACAACCATGTTTATAGCAGCGCAGTTTGTAATAGCTAGGTCTTGGAAACAACCCAAATGCCCAATGACCAATGAATGGCTAAAGAAGATGTGGTTTTTCTACACAATGGAGTACTACACTGCCATAAAGAAGGATAAATTAGAGTCATTTGTATGTAAATGGATGTTCCTTGAGAATATACTATTAAGTGAAATAAATCAGACACTCATAAGCACACATTAAATTGTTTCTCTGATATGAGAAACCATAACTGTAAATAAGAACAAAGTAGTGTAACGGATATTATATAAGAGGAAGATAATATACAAAGAAGAGGAGTACTAGAAAGAAGGAAGGGGGAAAAGCAGGAAGGGAAAAAATGGAAAGAAAGGGGCAAGGGAAATCATGGAGAATTGTAAATAAACCTGCTGTAAATAGGGATGGAGGGAACAGAAGGAAGGGAAGGGTAGAGGGGGGAGAACCAAGAGACACCATGTACAGGTACAAAACAAACATGTTACATGTGATCAATATATGGATAATATACCAATACATGTTCTTGGTTTAAAAAAAAAAGCTTCTGCACAGAAAAGGAAGCAATTAACAGAGTAAAGAGACAACATGCAGAATGGAAAAAAAAATTTTTTCCAGCTACTCCTCATAGAGAGGATTAACATCTAGATTAACATCCAGTGATGGTGAACCTTTTAGAGACTGAGTGCTCAAAATGCAATCTGAAACCCACTTATTTACTGCAAAGCTCCAACACTGCAATCAAACCTAAATACTGAGGTTTCAGTCTAAACAAAACAACATTAACATATATTAACATCTTTTGTCTTAAAAGACAAACACAGTAACAACTTTCAACTATACAAACAACTTTTTATTGAAAGTTAAGTGTTTGGATTTGGTATGCTTTTGCACAGTTAACAAGAGGACTGCTATCCATTCAGCAAATCAATGACAAAATGGAAGCCCTGTGTGAGACGTGGAGTTTCCAAGGAAACTAAGACATTCCTTTGCAAATACAGCTCGTATGTCATTGGAAGTGAAGTGCTGTAAGGAATTCTGGAGCTCAGATGTGACTTCTGTCTTCCCCAGGTATCCACACATTTTCACCCATTTTCCTTTCTCTACCCTTAATTCCAGACCTTTGGGAAGCATGTTTTGTTTCGGGCCATCTTACGGATTTCTTAAAAAGTATTTTCTGCCAAACATTACACAAATGTTAAATGGCTGCAGGCATGTTTAGTCCTGATAAACCATGGTTCCAAATTCTAATCTTTTCATAATAGTTTCTGGAAATTTAAGCTAATTCCATGATGTTGGAGAATGGAATCTGGTTGTAACTCCTCATGAGGTAAGTAAAGCACAGCTCTATGAGCCTCTGTCATTCGTCCACTCCTGGAGAACCTACAAACCTGGGGTGTGCAGGAGGGTTTATTTCAATGGGGTGCGATAAGAATGCAGGTAACAGTACCACTCACATCAGAACTTGCCCAAAATACAAAACTTGCTCAGAAGCACAGAACCAAAGAACCTTTTCTTATTCATGTGAATTCCCATAATAGCCAGCAGCTTATGCTGAAAATGACAACATAGGAGGAAGCAGAATGATTGGGCAACACATCGCTCTCTTCTTTTCATTTTGTCCTCATTGATTGGAAAGCCAACATTCCCATCAGCATTAGCAGGATGTGGGTGTATCAAGAAATGAATGACAAACAATTGAGTTAGTTTCGTGTAGTGTTCCCACTGTACTGGTAAGCACAAAAACACATATGCACAGATGGGTTACAAAACACAAATTGCAATTTTGGCGATTTTTGCATATCAGTTAAATGATCTTATATTTGCATTTAAATGGGCATTGCACAATGTAAAAATGAATGTTAAAATTCAGGCTAATAATTTAAATGTTTTATTTTCTATTTTTATTTAGAATGTTAAGCGGCAAACAAAAAATGCTACCAGAAAAAGGAGAAATGCTTCATACCTATTATTAATAACACTTTCTTCCTGATTTGTTAACAGTAGCTCTGGATTTTCATTTTACAATGGGCAGGCAAATTATGTAGCTGACTATTGCCAGGCATATAACAAGTGTTACATGAGTGTTTGTTTTTACTATTATTATCATTACTAAAAGACATAGACATCCTAATTTCTTTTAGAAAGGCAAAATTTATTCATATGCTGCTTATAAAGGCACCAGCTGCAAAAAAGATCTTAAGAGGGCTTAAATATGTATATTTCCTAGTGATTTGTGTTTTGTGAATGGTATTTTGATATAATATTCTTTTAACATCAAGCTTTCGTTCGCATTTTAGAAATTGCATATTTTGCCACTTTGCTTCTAATTTTTGTCAGATATTACTGCCCTGTGCCATTCATAATACAGAAATGTCAGGGTAAGTCCAATGTCTAACAGCTGGAAATCTGATTTGTTTAACAAATTAAGAGTCCTAAGTAACTTATGATATTTCCTCTAAACACACCAGTTACCTCAAACAAATGTTTATTATGAGTTGTTTTTTTTTAATATAGAAACATTTATTCACCCAAATGTCCATCAGCTAATGGATGGAAAAGCACGGGTTCACATAAGAGGAAGTAAAGGAATGAAGTATTGGGGCTAGAGATTTAGCTCAGTGGTTAGAGTGCTTGCCCAGCAAGCGCAAGGCCCTGAGTTCACTCCCTAGCACCAAAAAAAAAAAAAAAAAAAAAGACAAATTAAAAAAGGAATGAAATATTGATACATGCTATACCATGCATAAAACTTCAAGACATTATGGCAAGAGAAAGAAGCCAGTGATGAAAGGCAATGAACCATATGAGCTAATTTATATAAAATGTCCAGAACAGGCACGTCCCTAGAAGAAGAAAAGTGGCTTAGTGGCTGCCTAGGCCCAGGAAAGCTGGGAGAACATGGGACTGCTAACCAGTATGAAGTTTCTTTAAAGGGTAATAAAAGTGTCCTACAACTGATTGTGGTGATGGCTGCACAATTTTGTGACTATATTAAAAATCACTTAATTGAAAAAGTGGGTCAATTGTATGTTATGAATATCTCAATAATCGATTTTTAAAAAAATTATTCAGCAACAAAAAATCTGTATTACTTTTCCAATCCTACAGCCCATGCACAATCAGTGCAGAAATGTTAGCAGTGAAAAATATTATCAAAAAGCATGACAGTCTTAAAAACAATTTTAAATTTTTGAAAAAATCCCTAAATATATCCTTGTATTTCTTCATTGGTTTTAAAATGTCCTCAAACTGTGGGACACTGAAATGCTGCCAACAGTTTCTCCTACCTTCAGATATTAAGGCTACTCTGCATAATCTCCTTTTAGGGGAAAGAGGAGGATTTTTACACTATTGCAACTTAACTCACTCACAGACTGTATAGAACAGGAATACAGCATCTGGATTCAAAGGAAATGAGGTGTGAGAGCGGTGATACGGTTGACGGTTTTGGCGTAACTCAGGTGCATACTGTATATGAAGTGGTAGAGTGCGGATCTAGCTATGTCAACTCTGTAAGTACGTTACTATTATCTTACAGAAACACTCCTTTATGCACATGAAACTCAATGCTATTGATACTTGTAATAAGAAATGAAAAAAGGAAAATTATATTTCTTCAATAGAAACTTAATGAAGGGGGGGAATAGAGAGCAAGATCCCTGAAAATCTCAGTATCAGTACACAGGCTAAAAAAAATAAATCTTCACACATATAGTGTGATGCTGTTTATAGGAATCATACATACATATAAGTCCATATACATGAATATAGCCTAAGTACACACACCCATACACACAAAAGTATGGAAAAAAATAGAAACAAAAATTACAATGCTTTTCTGTTCACAAAATAACTTGGACAGTTTATTTCCTTTTAAATGCAGCACTAATGTAACTTGTCAAAAACACTTGGAACTATGATCCATTTTGTATTTAGGAGACAAAAATCTATTTTAAAAAGAAAACTAAAACAAGAAAGTTTGGTAAAATTGAGCCTGGCTGGGTAAGAAGAGCATGATGATGTTCGTCTGGTGTCTTTAAGGTCCTGGCAGTAGATGTCTGCGAGCTCTTGTAGGGCCCGTTTGACAGTGTTGAGACTGGCTGCCTGTACAGAGGGCCCTGCTGCCTCGGTCATTCTCAGAATCCAGCACACATTTCTCACCTCCGGCTTTCAAGTCTGAATACCTGATAGGTTTTTTCATAGTACAGAAGTGATTTTTAAAAAAAAAACAATAGGACACTGCTCATTGCTTTTATCAAGGAAATCTATTAATCTCCATGTACTATATTTATCTTGGATGGAATCAAATTATACCACACTTTCATTAGTTTTAACAGTTTTTCTGTTGCTTACTTTATATGACTTATCCACAAATCATTATAATTTGACTTTTCTTACTTCCTATTCTTTTATCCTGTTAATTCCAACTCCCAGTATCATACCAAATTTTAATATATCACTGCAGACATCATTTTATTATTCCTCACTCTAATTATTGCTTAAGTCTCCATATTCCACTGTGAAGAGTGATTTAATATTCCATTCTCATAATTACTCTTTAAGAAGTAATTATTGGGGTTGAGGATTTAGCTCAGTGGTAGAGCACAAGGCCTTGAGTTCAATCTGAAGTGCGCGCGTGCGCGTGCGTGCACACACACACACACACACACACACACACACAAATTATTAGCATTTCTCCTATTTCTCCTCTTAGAATTCTAGCCAGATATTTTCCTTGAATTTGATTAAATGATTTTTCCATGTGTAATAGTACAATAACCTTGTTTACCTGAATCATTTACAGCTAAAGTTTGTCTAACATTTAACTACACCTGTATTATGAAAAATAATTCTTCTACATCTGCATTATATTTCTCTACTTCTTTCTAGTCAGATAAAGCTGAACTAAAACTTCCGTATCTCTTGCTTCCTTTCCATACGGGCTTTGCGACTGCTCTGACATACGCCGATACTCTGGGTTTTGACCATGGGTATGTTGTCGTGGTGGTCAGATTCGCATCACTATGACCAAATAGCTACAGTAATAAACTTAGAGAGAAAAGCTTTATTTTTGCTCACACTGTTGGAGACTCCAGCCCGTTGCACTGCACCATTGGTTTGGCCTGTGGGATGGAAGCACCCCCTAATGGGAATATGTAGCAGAGGAAAAACTGCTTGTATCATGAGCCAGGGAGCAAAGAAAGACACCTTCAAGGTCACACTCCAATGACCTAACTTCCTCCCAATTGACCCCACATCCTAAGGCTTCCAATATCTCTCAATAGCACCATACTGGGACCAAGTCTTTAACACATGGACCTATGAGGACATGGAAGATTCAGACTATTGCAGTGGTCATGATGTGGGTCCCAAAAGCCTACACAGAAGGGCCATCACTGTTTGTCTCTCAAGAAGAGACCGGCGCTGTAGTAGGGGACAGTAAAGCCCTCTCGTGTTGTCATGCTAGCTTAACTTAGCCCTACGTAAAGGTCAGACTCCTCTTCATCTTTCAGAATCTGAAGTACCTGAGATAATACATGTGCAACTTTAATTTGGGTCCAGCATCTCGAGTAACAGCATAAGACCAGGTCCATCATCTCACTCCCTACTACTGCTGTATCTGTTTAAATGCCCCTCAGCCTTCAAAGTGTAGCCAAGTCTGTGTTCTTTCACAAAAAATGGCCTTTGCAGAAAACACTATTTTTCTCTCTCCTGGACCACTCACATTATTTAATATCCATCTGACACATGATTTTATGCTTGAGTGGAAAAATATCCTCATATTTTAATCGTAACAGATAACAATGAATATATTATTTCTTGATTAGAAGCAGCTATGAAAATAGAGAACACATATTACAATCTTGGTATCTCATACATTACCTACCAAGTATGTAGAAACTCATAAAAATTGTTGGGTCTATAAGCAAATACTTGTCAGCAGTCACCTTGAGCAAGGTCAGTATTCTCTCTTCATATTGTACTTTGTTTCATATTTTTGTGGTTAAAAAATACATGTGGTTCAGAACAGATTAATGTTATTTACACTGAACCTTATGGGGAAGTTTGATTGGGTTCACAACTAATTTGGTTCAAGACCTGAATCATGGAACGAATTAAGTTCGAGAGTCAAGGTACCACTGTATTATAAGCATCCACATAATTCTCATTTGTATTTTGGGCTTATTTCTGGGCTCTGCTGTATTTTTCTTGATATATCCTATTTTCGCTTTTCAGAATTTTCCTGGTTTTTACAGCTTAAAAATGTTTTTATATGAATTTAGAATCAGCTTGGCTAGTTCAAAAATGTTATATGGGTAATTATATTAATAGAACTCAGAGGATTGGCAAGGTTAATTTTCTATTTCAAGACCATAGTATGGCTTTTCATTTGATTGAATTTTCTTTTGCATCCCTGACAAGCATTTCTTTGAGTTGGATAGCTTATTAATTTTATTCCGTTATTTTATCTGCTTGCTATTTTATATGAGATCTTTATTAGATCTTCCTGTTTATTTCTGAATATGACTTTAGTAAATTCATCTGTTTCCACTAGTTTTTCAGTTTTCTCAGATTTTCCAGGTATGTAACAAATCATCTACCAGTCATCATTATTTTATTTCCTAATTTCCAATTATTGTTTTAATTTCCTGAGTTTGGAGTTCTTCTACAAAAAAATTAAAAACATGTAATGATCCTACTCTTGTTTCTGCTGTTAATAAGGATACTTAAATATTTCCCATTAGTCACTGATTGTTAGTTTTATTTAATCAAGTTTGAAAAAAATCCATCTCTTGATGTTTATAAGAATTTCTTAACCAAGAATGGATTTTAATCACGTTGATATGCTTCTTCAGCCATCCCCAAAGATGCTCTTAGCTGTCTTAGTGGTGTCAAGAGTAATTAATTTATTTCCTAATAGAGATCCATCCGGGAATGTCCACGTGGTTGACTTTATTCGTGGCTATTGTACTCATTTTTCATAACAAAGATGAAACCAGAATTTCCTTTTATGCTTAGATGTGGGTGTCTTTGTTACACTAACACGTTGAAGCACATAATCCTTTCCTTTATCATCTAGGTCCTTGAAAATTTTAAAGTGCATTGGAGTCAGATTTCAATTCCAAAGCCCTCTGGACTTGGTGGTGGTGATGGTAGTTTGTTCGGGACTTATTCTGTGGCAATTGGTTTATTCAGGTTCTGGAATCAGAGAACACTCTTCTTAAAAATAAACTTGGTATTTGGCTGTAATAGTGTAGAATTGGACAACTTGTACCTCTTCATTAAATTCTTCTATTTCCATTAGGATGTTTATAATTCTGTGTAATTGGTTTTATCTGAACTGCTTTATATATTTTGTATTAAAAATCAACTTACGGGTTTATTTAGTATTTTTCCTTATTTCCTACCAATTTTTCTAAGAACAGTATGTTGATTTAGACAGGGTCTTGAGATGTAATTCAGGCTATTTTCAAACTAGCAGCACTCCTCCTCTTCAGCCTCCCAATTGCTGGGATTATAAGTGTGCATCTACATGCCTGGCTCTAAGAACAGTATGTTGAATGCATTTATTTTAGTATTAAAATTGGCTGAGAAAAGGGAAATGAGGAATTAGACGTGTCTGAAAACATTCTCCAAGTTAGGCATAAAGTCAACAGAAAAATGGGTACATAGTGAGGAACATTAGCAACACCCTTTGCAACACGATAGGGCCATCTCAAAGCAGGGTTTTAAAAATAAAACGCTCATTAGAATTGATACTTGTGTTCAAACACAGTATTTGAAGCCTTGCTAGGCAGGATACTAGGGATTATCTTTTTCATCTCACCATTTTTCAGACTGATAGTGTTTCAATATTTGTATGCTGATGTATAAAGGAGAAAATGAAATGGGTCAATCCTGGGAACCGAGCACTGAAGTAGACAGAGTAAGACACAGTTGTTCTCAATGAGTAATTCTGAGGCAGACAGCGTCTCCTTTACAAGAGGAGGCAGAGGCACTAACTGCGAATGTATGCTTGGTTATTGCTGATGGCACCTCCAGGCATCTGGTTAGAGGTCAGTGAGTCCACCTAGTACAGCTGCTCTCCTCTGGTGGCATCTCACAGCTTGTGTGTAACACAGCATTGGCAGTGTAAGAGCCAGGTGTGACCCTGGTTGAGGTTCCAGCGAGTAGTTAAGAGAGATGCATACATATGAAATTCTGCCTAAAATTTCATGTTTTAAAAAATACATTAAGTAGAAGAACTTTCTCCAACATATTTTGTAATATACGAGGTATGACCAAAAATACAATGAATAAATTTTTAAGAATTATTATAGTAAAAGACAGTTTGGCATTAGTCACCCTCGAAATATTTCCCCTCACTTGGAACACACCTACCTCATTGCTCTTGCTGCTTTCCCAAGCAGCTCTGCAAGTCCTTTGAGTCTTTAGGTGTGCTCTTATGGCTGCCTCCATGTCCCGCATTCATTCAGAGCATTTACTTCTCACGATCATTTTGACAGTGGGGAAGAGCCAGAAGCTGCATGGTGCCAGACCTGGCGAACAAGCTGGATGAAGACACATCACAACGTTTCCATGACCCTGCTGTTTCCAACGCGTGACACTCAGAAGCAGCATTCATCGTTTTTGATCACCCTCACAGACACTCATGTAACGGAACTTCTGGAACTATTTCAGAAAGTGATGAGAACAGGGGAGGGCTGGGATTTAGCTCAGTGGTTAGAGCGCTTGCTTTGCAAGCACAAGGCCCTGAGTTCGATCCCCGGCACCACCAAAAAAAAAAACAAAACCCAAAAACAACAACAAAAAACCAGGAGAATACGTTTCTGAGGCAAAGAGGAATATTTTGGGATTTAATGGTAATGTGTCTTACTGTAATTTTTGTAATTGGTCACTGCATTTTGATTAGACCTCTCAATACAGGACAGCATAAAGCATGTGTTTTAAAAATCTTTTTTAGAACTGATACTTTTCCCCAAGTAAACATTAACAGTAGACGATTTTCTAGGCAAAACAGAAGAGATTATCTTGTATCCCCTCTTTGCTTTGGGAATTTCTTCTTGGCCTTTATGGGTTGGACTATCCACCTCTGTCCTCCATTAGGAGGCACAGCACAATGTTTCAGGGATGCTAGCGATTTTAAGTTTACAGAATACATGCTTATAGAAAATTAAAACATTATAGAAATATACAAAGCAGACCATGAAAATTCTCCCTCACAATTCTACTCCCTCACAGAGCCACTGTTAAGTTAGGTGTCCTCCACTGTTTTAGGACATCCATTATTTTATAAAAATGCTTATACAACTTCTATGTGTAGAATTTGGACATCTTTCCCTAGTACTCAATGTTCCTTACTCTTAATGAATACAAAGAAAAAGAAATTGAAGGACCATAACTATTAAACTAGTCCTTTATTGACAGAACAGTTGGATCAGCTTTAATTATTAAGGAATGAAAGTGATCTTGCTTGCATACACTTAACAGATCATCCTATTTATTTGGCAGTTTCCTACAAATGAATTTACAAGACCACAGTATTCTAGAATTTTCAACAAACCCTGGATAACTACATTCCTGAAGGTTGTAACAATTATACTCCAATTTATAACACAAAGGATGGGATATGTATAATTTGAACAGTTTGTTCAAAATCATGTTGCAACTTAGAAATTCTAAAATATTGATTGTTCTTATTATTGTGTTGATTACAGCTGAAGTTTGATAAATCTTGACTGATGGGGATTCTGGATCCCAAAGGCAGGATTTATAAAACACTCATTTACCAGGTAGCATAGGTATTAAGAACTTCACATTTAAAAAAAAGTAAAATCAGCATTAGATTGTGGTACTTGCTACAGCTTTAAATAGGTCTGATGTTACCTCCAGTTATCTTCTCCAAGTTTCTGTATCAGTAACTGGCATCCTATTGCTTGTGGAATAAAATCCAAACTCAGAATATGAACTCTCCACAGCACAAGCCAGCTTGCTGCCCAGTGCTCAACTGCAGCAGACAACACCTCATTCTAGCACATACCGCTCCGGTCCTCGGGCCCGGTTTCACCCACTTTATGCTTCACCTCAGCACGCTCTTCCTAGCGTTAGGGGCAGGGCGCAGTGACAGGACTTTCGCCCAGCACACAGGGGGCCAGATTTGGCTCTCGCCGAGGCAAAACAAAACCACCTTCTCCTTCTCTAGCCTGACTTCGCGTTCAGCTCAACTGCCTCTCCGCAAGAAGATCTTCCATGGTCCTCCCCGGGGTCTTTCCCTTCGTGCCCCCAGCATCGCTCCTGCAGCTCTTTGACAGCGTTCCTGTAATAAGCTACTGTAACTGCAAGCCGCAGAGACACACACATCTCAGCCGTCTTCTCCTGAACAGAATCTAGCGCGGGACTCGGCAGAATGTGCACTCAAAAACTCTCTGGAATAAACATACAGAAGACTTCAAATCTTTTAATCTCGAATTACGTCACAGGTGTTCATTTTTAAAGAACCGTAAAATAAAATCACCTGCTCCCTCAAAACAGAGCCTACTAATAGTTTTGTACATTTCTGAAGGAGGATTTTCTAATAAGAGTCAAAATACTGTCTTTAGAATAGTTATTTCGATAAACCTGCATACACGTGACATTTGCATCTTACTTTCTAGGTCATAAATTGTTTATTTTAGAAATAAAAAACATGGGATGGGGGGTGGGCTACAGGGGACAGTTTATTGTAAAATATGAAGCAGCAACAGTTCCAGTGAGCTTCTGCTTTATATTCCCAGCCAGAGCACAAAGTGACCAGATTTCCTCATCAATGCCAAGCTTAAGAAAAAAGAAAAAAAAAAAAAAAAGAACGACCATGAAGACAATGCCACATTAAAATCTCTTTCTCTTGATAATTTCTGGTTTCCAGCTGACTGGATGAGTTTCTTCTGTCTGAAAACAGAAAAGAAAATTAAAATATTAGTAGTTTGCTTCATATTTAATACACTTCCTTTTAACAAAATGCGTATCACTTTCTCAGCAAATATTATACGAAAGTCATTACAAAATTAAAGCACTGATAGATTCACTGGCATCAGTGAAACCAAAACAGAAATCCGCGAGCAGATACTATTGAAGATGACAAATACCTTAATGCTATAAATCTACAAGTGCATTTTCCTTCTGATAACTAAGCGAGAAGACCCCTGCAAACTGGTATGATTGTTATTTTACTCTAAAACGTGTGTGGAGACAGTGAACTTACCGCGGTATCATCCTCTCGGTACACTTTGATGGTTTTATCAGCTTCGGCCGTTAGTAAGCGACTTTCGGACTGGTCAAAAGCACAGGCGAATATTCCTGACTCACTGTCCAGAGACCCGGGCTGCACAGCCGCATGAACTCTCTGAAAATTGTAGCCAGTTCTCCAGTCCCAAAGATGCATCGTGCCATTGTCAGCTGAAAGGGAAGACCGCGTTCCACCTGGGGCCCTGCGACAGCTCAACCAGCCAAGCACGGAGGTACACACCACCAGCCTAACATCACGTCAGCAGCTGCAGTTACACGGACATGTACGACCCAGGCCTCAGACTCCTCGTGACATTTGTTTGTCTTGGGCATAGTGATGCATGCCTGCAATCCCAGCACTTAGGAGGCTGGGGCAGGGAGGAAGGATCACAAGTTTGAGGCCAGCCTGGCCTATTCAGCAAGTTCGAGACCAGTTTGGAATACAAAGAAAGATGTCTCAAAAAGACCAAAAACAAAACAAAAAGAAATATTGGTCCATCTACTTTCATTTGTGCTTATTTAAGGAATTTTAAAGAGGTTTTTAAAGAAGCACCACAAAATTTGACATCCAATGCCAGGATAGCCATTCAAACTGTAAGCAATTCCCTGCATAAATCCCTAATTTAGACTTATAACGTGGAACTCAAAAGGCGTGCTACATGTGTCATACATGCGCGAACATTCATACCGGGCAAGTAGTGCTATGACACTTATGCTTAACGCCTCAGAAGGAGTGCCGATGTCTACTTACCCATACACGAAAAAGACAAACTAAACACTGAACCACTACAGAGATCTTCATTTACCTCCAGATACGAGCACTCCATCAGAATTCACTGTCAGCGTATTAATGATGGCATTATGACCGGAAAGATTCTGAATGAAACTTCCATCAGGGAATTTCCACTGCTTTATGTTATCTGGAGAACCAGATGCAAATGTGTAACTGAAATAAAATTAAAAAGAGTTCATGGCAATGTGAATCGAGTTAAATAAAATGGGAAATTAAAAAGGCTTATAGTTGTATTTTTCATACATACGCAATCCTTTATGTAGTTTTAGCAAAAATTACTGTCGCAAAACATGCAAAAAATATGAAAACATTTGCAACAAATCTAACCTTCAAAATTTTAAAAATGTACTTTAAATTCAGATTAATTTTTTATTTTCCTTACATTTCCCAGTGCTCTACACTGAGTGCAATAAATGTGCATTTCGGGGCTGGGGATTTAGGTCAGTGGTTGGAGTGCTTGCCTTGCAAGCACAAGGCCCTGAGTTTGATCCCCAGCACCAAAAACAACAAAAAAAAGAAGTGCCTTTTGCACGAACACCAAAATATTATGTGACAATCTGGAGAAAGGGAGAGAAGAAAGACAGGGCAAGAGGAAGAAAGAGACAGAAATGAAGGAGGAGAAAGGAGGAGGTGAAAAAGATGAATACAACCAAAAAAGTCTTGGGGTGACAGGATGTGACAACAATAGGTTGTGATACTATGTCCTATTCCTTCGGACATTTGACTACAATGATAACAGCTCTTACTCTCTGTGTATTAACTTCCTCCTTGAGAATTATTCTATGTGTGTCTCAGTGTCCAATACCATTTATGCCCAAAACACACTGAGCTACTATTACCTTCTATTTTGACATGCAGCTTTTGACTATGATTTATTTATATTGTCTTGTCACCATGTAGAAGGCTTTCCTCATCTCATACAGGGCAGGAAACAAAATAGTAACAAAGAGAAAATAACAGAAATGCAGGTCCACACATGGCACAGTCCTGGAAATGACAGCCAGCTAAATGACTGCCAAAAGCAGTACTAATGCTGGTCTTTCGATGCTGTGCTAGGACACGGAGAAGAGAAGCTCATCAAGAAAACACACTTACTGTCGGGGATGTAACACCACAGCCCTGACTGACTTTTTATGATTTGTTAATGTCACTCTTGTTTTTCCAGCCACCAGATCCCATAATCGTATTGTAGTGTCATGGCTTCCTGTAATGAAAATACGCACAGGTTCCCAAAATACAGACCAGGAAAAAGAATGCAAACACTGAGTAAAGTAAAATAAGAACCATTCTTTCATAAACATATAAATACTAAATCAAAATTCGATCATCTCTTGGCTAAATTCATCGTAATTCTAATGCTCCAGGTTAATTTTAAATTGAATTCCTTAGAAATGAAATAAAATGCCTGTCAACTGAATAGCAAGTATAAATGCAAATGATAAAGCTTAAAATTTTATTCACCAGTGAGAAGGTGAAATTATACCAGTAATTTTTTTCAGTTAAAAGACATCAAACAAAACAGTATTTTCTAGTATTAAAGATACATCATTATTAAAAATAAGATTCACATCAATTCTGAAGGTTATTGGTCTCAGACTATTTTGTTCGCCAGTCTCAATCTCTGAAACTAATAATGTTGACATAATACTTAATTGTATGCAACAGCAGTATTCTGATAAATCATGACAAAACACAGTGTTACCTTGGTTCCCAAACACTTTTGCCTGCAATTTGGTTTGCAGATGGAAGCGTTAGGCAAGATTTTGTTTTTGTCTGTGAAGTCTGGATCAGGTGACAAACATGACCATGGCCATTTTCCCCAGAATCGTGGAACAAATTAAATTTGTGAACCAAGGTATGTATGTAAAGATATTAAGGTAAAAACAAGTGGATGAAGTCTTACAATAAATTTCAAATGCTCTCGAGTCAAATATATGACTCAGAAACGTTCTAAATACAACAAAAAGCAAGAGGCACGAGAATATAAGAAGTTTATGTACAATTAGAAGATTCTGATATGAAATGAACAGGTTGTAAATTTGAAAAGTATCAATCATACCAGTAATAATTTGTGGTTCCGCAGCCTGACACCTCACTGTAGCAACTGCATTTGTATGTCCAGATAATGTATGTACACTGGCTTTAGTTCTCACATCCCAAATCTATAAAAATACAATTGATAATTGATATATTGTCAAAAAAGACAGACATCAGGTCTCAGGTACATAGCTGGATTCAAGGCTGGGAATTTACTAGACAACTGTACCTGAATATAGCGAAGAAAGAGCTCACATGGGGTATAATGACCTCTAAGCTGGGAGGGGAATATAGACAGGTGACAGTTGCCAAGGGGCAGTAGGGCAGGGGGACAAGGGGAGCAGGGAGCAGGGGAGCAGGGGTCAGGAGGGAGAG